>CAJUYH010003899.1:0-29780 GCA_910591685.1 Galerucella tenella | reverse complement strand
ATATATATATATATATATATATAATCATAAACCCGTTTGTACCCGCTGTGGGTGTCGGAATTACAGAAAGAATACTCAAAATTGAATTGAATTTTAGAGAAAGTACAACGATAATTATAGTGTACGGACCAAATGAAGATGCACGAGTGAACGAAAAAGAGGAATTCTGGGAAACATTAGGTGAAACAATAGAGGATGCTAAAGGCAGACTAATGATAATGGGAGATTTCAATGGAAGAGTTGGAAAGAAAGACGAACAAAGCAATGACGTAATTGGCATATATGGAGAGAACGAGAGAAATAACAATGGAGTAAGGTTAATAAATTTTTGTATAATAAACCAATTTATAGTAACTAATACGTTTTATCAACATAAAGAGTCACATGAATACACGAGAGAGGTTAGCAGCAGAAATGAAAAGTCCATCATTGATTATGTTCTCATAAACAAAGGAAACAGAAAAGATGTGAAAGATATCAAGGTCATACAAAGTGCAGAAATATACAGCGATCATTACTTATTAAAAGCAAAATTGAAGATGGCAACTCAGAACCAGAAAGGAAGTTCGAACAATGGGAAAAATGGACAAAAAATTAAAAAGCAAATAAAATCATATAAGTTAAGAGAAATAGAGGTATCCAAAAAATTTACAGAATATACTGAAAAAGAAATAGAAATATGGCAAGATAACATACAAAGTATATCAATAGAGGAAATGTGGGACAAATTTAAATCTATAATATTAGAGACAGCAACAGAAGTGTGTGGCACTACTAGAACCGGTAGCAATAGAAAACAAACGAGATGGTGGAATAAAGATATACAAGAACATACCAAACTAAAAAAGCAAAAACGGAAAGAATATCTAAGAAATAAAACGACAGAAAACTACGAAAATTATAAAATTCAAAGAAAAAAAGTTAAGGACATGGTAATCACAGCTAAAATAGAAACTTGGGAGGAATTTGGCAAAAAGATGGAAGAAGACAGTAAAGGAAATCAGAAACTCTTCTTCAAGGTACTAAAAATACTAACAAAGGGAAAGTCGAGCAATGTAAAACAGATAAAAGATAAAAATGGAGTTATGATACGACAAGATAAGGAAATTATAGAGAGATGGAGAGAATACTTTGAGGAATTACTTAATGTAGAGAAAGAAGAACAGATAGAACTACAAGACAAAAGACATCAGGAACTGGAAAATGAGGAAAATCAACCACTGATACAAATAGAAGAAGTGAAACAAGCAATACAAAAGTTGAAAAAAAAGGTAAAGCAGCGGGTTACGACAGTATTACCGCAGAAATCTTACAAACTCTAGAAGAAAGAGCGATACAAATGCTTACCATAAATATAAATTATCTGAATTTTTCCTGTCACCTATACTGTAAACCATGCTAGATTTCGGATTGAGAAGTAAGTAGAATATTGAATAATATGTTTGAAATTATCAAATTTCGACCGTTTTTGACTTCTAAGAACAATGTCACATACTTTTATTTTTTGAAGCCTGATTTAGGGAGAGTTGGACAAAACCGGGTACCCCTCAATTCATCTAACTTACTGCTGCCATCTATCATACAATATTAAAATTAGTGTCCTTAAACCGCCAACAGTCGCGTGTCTCCATTTCTACATCATTTGAGTAACCTGTGCCGGAGCAGCTGTTTTTTGGGGTAGGAAACTCGATTTTTAAGGTAAGTTTATAGTTTTTTTCCTCTACTTAATAACTAATGACGATTTCAAAATTTAATACGTCATGTAACCTAATATATCACCTTGTAACGGGTTAATATCTTTATTAAAATAATCAACAAATTACAATAATTAATAACAACTATAATAAAACTAAGAGAATAGGAAAACTATTTCAAAGAATTATAAGCAATTATATTAAACGTAGAATCACGTAGCCGTGGCGCTTGGTCCAAATCGGCTGCAGTGGCTTTGCTTGCTTCTCTACCCTGCCGTCGTCCGAAGGTATAGGATCTAGTCAGATCTCCATCGGTGTAGCACTCGCGTCCTTATTGCGCGCCATCTATGCGCGGGGCTAAGAGATGTCCTCCGTGTAATGATGGTTGCAAACTAGACTGGGGTACATTGCGTCGCATATATATATGACCGCTACAGCCTCCCCCTCTGCCGTCGAGGTCGTCCCGATGAGGCGTCAGAAATAGTAGTGGGAGACTGTGTATCTGACTTGCGAGGCCGTCCTCTTCTCCTAATCTCCCGCAATGGCTTAGGTACGTCTTCTGAGTCTCCAGAAGACTGATAAGGAGTCAGGTCGCTGGTATGATAAATCCCTATTGGGGTGGAGTCTTCTTTCTCCCCCTGGACCAAAACCGCTCCTATTGCGTAAGCACTGGCGTCGGTCTTGATAATAAATGGTTTGGAGAAGTCGGCTTGTTTTAGTATAGGCGAGGATACCCATGGTGTAACGCTTTCCTCGATGATACCTTTTTCCAGCATGTCGTCGAGCTTTCGCCTTAATATATTTTGACGTGCAGGACTCAGTCGATATGGAGCGTTGGCTACAGGCGCGTGTTCACCTGTGGATATGCGTTGTTCAGCATACGGAGTAGGTGGTCCATTCTCAGCGAAGACATCGGAGTACGCCTGGAGAGCTTTATTGAATGTGTCCCGTTGTTCGTCACTAAACACAGGAGCTTCGTTAGGTCTCAGACAAATGTCTATTTGGTTCAATTCCAGTCTACGTCGTTTTCTGGGATCCCGCCTTTTCGGTGGTGACCAAGTAGACGGTAGGGAGTCCTTAAAAATATCGTAGATCGCACCAGGTGAATACTGGTCGTCGTCGTCATCAAGTGCATAAGTCGGTCGTGGTGGCGTGCGAATCTCTATGAGTGTGCCAACGTCATCAAACTCGGTGATAAGGGCTTCATGCTCCATCGGCAATGGTGAAGCGAAGAATTCCAGAAATGGCGATTCTTGCCCCTCCTCGACATTCACTGCAAGCATTGTACTTTTGGTGCTATCAGGCAGTGCTTCCCGTCGTGGATGGCTATTTCTGATGTATTCGGGTGTGTTACCCCGTTGTACATCGAGGAAGTTGAATATCCTATCGGGTTTATCGGCGAAATACCATGCCCGTTGAGCAAGGTTCAGAACTAAGGCGGCTTTTTCGAGGAAGTCGATGCCTAACAAGGTGCGGTTGTCCTCTGCGTCGGGTAGTATTACAAAATTTATCGGGAATGTGCGATCACCGATATCGATTTGGGTCGTAGTAGACAGCACTTCTTTGGGTGTACAACGCCCGTCTGCGAGTGTGACGGCTACTTGCTGCGTTTTAAAGTCGCAAGTCTGCCGTTGTTTCAAATGTTCGTACAAGGATGCGCTAGCTACGCTCGTTCTGGCAGCTGTGTCTTTATGAGCAAGGCCGTTAACCCCATTTATATTCACTTGTATGGTAGGTACTTGGGTGGTGAGCTCGGTTAGCGTATTCAGGCTGTAGAAGTGGACCGAATGGGTTGACACATCGGGGCGAGACTTTTTTGAAAAATCCGGGCAGTTGTTTCGGAAATACCCTTGTTTGCCGCATCCGTAACAGGGAATTTTCGCCGGTTCCTGTTTGTGATGGGTCTCTGTGCTATTTTCTTTTGCGGCTTGGCGTTTTCGGCATTCGTTTATTGAATGCCCTCTAAAATGGCAGTATGCGCATCTCGGCTTCTTACTCGCGCTGGGTTTCGGTACACTGGGTGGTCCCATGATTGCTGTTTCCTCCAGTTGAATATTTTCAATTTTCCTGGCTTGTTCCAGTAAGTTGTCGAAATAGCGTATCGACTCTCTTGGGATTTGTTTACGTATATGGATTGCCAGCAATCCGTAAACCATGTCGAGTTTTGACCTCTCGTCGTGACGGTTTGGTGGTAACTGTGCCAACAGTGCTCTCTTTTTGCATATGAAATCGTCGATTGGAACGTTAGACTCTTGACGTTGGTCAAATATGTCGAGATACACTTGATAGGCTGGTTTAGCGGGCGAGAATGCATCTCTGATTAGTCGCGTGGCATCATCCCAGTTGGTCGCTTGGTTTTCTACCCCGCGCCAGCATAGTGAAGCGTTGTTGGTGAGGAGTAGGGGTAAACCTTTAAGTGCGTCGGCATCACTTATTTTCTCAATTTCTTTATATTGGCCAAAGATTTTAAATATCATTTTATAACCTAAAAATTTAAATGATATTTAATGTCTTGTTTACGAGTTGGACAAAACCGGGTAGTCCGAAAATCGACAAAGCCAGGTACCCGATTTTATCAGACCTTTTGTTACTTCCAGTTTCTACAGCTGTTCTTTTGCTTTCAGTTAACTACAACATGTCGCATTATAAAAGGAAAACTACTCGTCAGTCATGGGATCAAGGAAGCATGCAAAATGCAATAGTTGAAGTGCTAGAACATAGGATGGAATACAAAAGAGCCTCTCAAAGTCTTAATGTTTCTCAATCCACTTTAGAAGATCGTGTGAAAAAAGTAAGAAATGGTAACTCTGTTGAAGAAGCTAGTAAGAAAGGTGGGAATCACTTTCAATATATTTTTGTTTTCTTATTTAAAATAAAAATAATTTCAGGTCTGGGTCGGTACAAGCCTGTGTTTAGCGCTGCCCAAGAGGATGAGCTAGCTTCGCATATCCTACAAATGGAAAGCAGATTATTCGGATTTACTTCATCTGAAAGAATTCTCACGAACTAGCCGTGCAAAATAACATTAACCACAATTTTAATACAGAAAAAAGAAAGTGGCTGGTAAATGTTGGCTTTATTCGTTTTTGTCAAATCTTCGATTGAGGACTCCAGAAGCTACTACAATTGGACGAGCTATAGGATTTAGCCGAGCAGCAGTAGGGAAGTTTTTCACTCTGTTAACACAAGTTTATAACCAACTCAAATTTCCTCCTGGGCGCATATGGAATGTTGATAGAACGGGAATTACAACTGTCCCCAACAAGCAATCTAAGGTTATTTCTATGAGAGGAAAACCACAAATTGGTGCTCTGGTTTCCGCTGAAAGAGGAACTTTGGTTACAGCCGAAATCTGTATGAGCACAGGTGGTTCCTATATGCCTACAATGCTGATTTTTCCTAGAAGGCTTCCAAATGCACAGCTTCTAGACCACGCTCCTCCTGGAACATTTGCTGAGTTCCACCCAAGTGGATGGATCCAAACAGATATTTTTATTAAGTGGTTTAAAAATCCTGTTTTATTGCTTCTTGATGGACACGCGACCCATACAAAAAGCCTGGAGTTGATAAATCTGGCCAGAGAAAATCACGTTATTATCATATGCTTCCCATCGCATACTACGCACCGGATACAACCACTTGACGTGTCATTTATGGCTCCCCTGAATACATATTATGGAGAAGAAGTAAGAAAATGGATGCGCCAGCATCCTGCAAGACGTGTTACAATTTATGAAGTGGGAGAACTCTTTAGTGAGGCTTCTGTTAAATCGGCAGTTATGCAAACTGCAATAAATGGTTTTAGGAAGTCTGAAATTTATCCGCCTAATCCTGAAGTTTTTTCTGAGTGGATGTTTGCTCCCTCAGAAACTACAGAGCGAGAACTAAATATACTTGAAGATGAACCTACGACACCCAAGTTGAACAAGAATTTGGGCAAAGAACTCGATAAATATTCTACTTCAACTACGAAGCTGACAGCTACACAATTATTAGCTCCGTTACCTCCACCTATCGATTCTCCCCAACCAAGCTGTAGCCGTATCGATTCTCCCCATACAAGCTGTAGCTTTTTGAACTCTCACACTGCAAATCATCTTTTCATCTTGTGAACAAACCACCACTAAATCTGATAGTTTACAAGCAACATTACCAAAACCAATATGTGATTTTTCAGTCTCTCCAAAAGTGGTTTTTCCGATCCCTAAGGCAACCAGGAAGCCATCCAACGATAACAGAAGAGGAAAGGCTGCTGTAATAACTTCATCTCCTTATAAGTCTGAGTTAGAGGGAGGCAAATTTTAAAAAATCTTCAGTCGTAAAAAAATTAAAGCTAAATGAACCGGACAAAAAAAGGAAAAATGTGGTAAAAAAGGCTGCACCGAAAACAGAATTGGTTCCGAAATTAAAGATTGCAGATTCTGATAGTTCGGAGGAAGAAGATAATAATGACGATGCGTGTCTGTATTGCAATGAATAATATTCAAACTCTAAGGCAAAGGAAGGCTGGATAAAATTTGTGTCTCGCAACAAATGGGCTCATGAAGCCTGTAGCGCCTATTATGATGTAGATGAAGTTTTTATTTGCGACTTCTGTTTTTTTTCTGATTTTTTTTTAAATATTTTCAATAAATATTTTATTCTCTTTCTATCTGTCTTTTTACATGGTGATTAAGTTACTACCCGGTTTTATCATACCGACAAAACCAGGTATTTTGCAATATTTTCTTGAAAATAAGAAAAAAAAAATTTAAGAATATTCATAAAAATTGACATTGTCCAACTCTCCCCTACTACTTAAACTGTCAGGATCGAAAAATATTTCTATTCTTTTTTGGATATTTAAAATAGCGTTTTATGGAAACACGGTTATTTTAATTTGAATTGTGATTTTCTTCGACCCTGCTTTAGATATAATATGTTTATGGAAAACTATCCGGATATACGATATGTTAATCGTGATAATCATGAATCTAATATACAGAGCGACAAAATAATAGAAAATATGAGGGGAAGCTAAATTCTTCAAGTATATCAAAATAAACCAAGAAATTTCAGAAAGAACCAATGATAGTAATAAAAGGAAAGTAATCAGATAAGTAGAAACAAGAAAACAAATGCAAATGTAAATGTAGGCTTTTTCGCTTGCCATTTACAACGAAAAGTTGACGTTTCATGAGGAGAGTTACTTCATGCTCGCCAAGCGTAAAAACTTGCAAAATGCTCGTTGCCCATAACAACCGATACTACAAACATAATTGTTTTGACAGTGACAGTGGCATCATAGAGCAACCTGGCTAGGGAGTGTTTATGTCTTCTGAAAACCTTTTACAATCTAATAAATCGCTGTTTTGTTCAGTTCTTAATGTTTTAAATAATTAATAAGTTGTGCTTAATTGTTGTGCCACGTTCTGAATATTTTGCATATACTGGCCGGATGGCCCTGCTAGCTGAGGCCTTTCTAATTGTAGAATATAAAGAAGTACATTGACAGTATTCAGAATAATAATTATACGTTTAAAATTTCATAAAATATTTAACAGGTACTTGAAATAAGGAGTATGAATTTATCAATTTCATTAGTTATAATATATATTCAAGTGATTGTGGAAAAAATGTTATATGTATTGCGAGCTAGAAGTGGAATTATTATTCTCAATCAATTAACGCGCTATGCTTCGCGTTGCGCGTTAACCCTTGCTTTCGAACAATAATTCCTCACTTTTCGCTCTTAATACATAACTATTATGTATGGTTTATATTTCATCTAATAATTATAAGTTAGGTATAAATGTGATGTGGAAAGAGTGAAGGCTGAGAATTATTAACACACGTTAATTGCGACATTATTAATGCTAGCTTGCAGAAACTACGTTTAGGTAGGAAGTTGTAGTTTCTATGGCAAAGCAATAATTATTGCTTGGCTAATATTTTGATGTGGAGGGGAAATTTTTTGATTATTAACAAATAAGATAATAACAGGGAGTGTAAGAAGTTCAATAATTGTATGGATCTACATAAAAGTGACGATTTTAGGATGGATAATAAGGAGAGTGATTATATGAGATTGGTAGTTAATGGCTGACATAAAAAAAAATAGATGATTTATGGAATGGAGTGTGAGTTTGAATAAAGTGTTGGATAAAATGAAAAATGAATAATTATTTATATAACTGTATAATATGAAAGAATGAACAGAAGGGTGAGATAATAAAAAAGAGCAGAAAAAATTCTAGGTGGAAATGAAAAAATATATGATGGAAATAGGGATTCAATACGAAGGTACCAAACGAATTTGTTCCAGTTTTCCAAATAATGTATTCAACGGTGGGTAGTTTATTCAAAGTGGATGAGAATTATGAAGTGTGATTTGGTTTGGTTTGATATTGAGGAAAAATAAACACTACTCAATTAGGAATATTAACACAAAATGAACATAAATTTGGATACCACTACAGCAACTTCACGCAAGTGAATGAAGTTAAATGTCTACCACTGCCATGTTTGGCATTCTAGCTCGGCGAAAACAAATCTGCGCAAAATGTTTCTCATAACTAGAGCTAAAATGCGGAAGGAAATACACCTGAACTATTCACAAAGCAAGTGCTGAGCTGCTCTCTTGATAACAAAAAATATACCTTATTAATTTGGTGCGAAAAAACAGGGCTCACGAGGTTGTCCAAGTATCCAAAACCTCAAATTCTGATCAAGAGATTATTGCTGAAGTGGAAGAACGCTTCCCTGTTGGTTGGTATGGTTTGGGACACAACATTCATGCTTCACAAAATTGGCATATAAATCCAATATTGCACCGCTATTGTATCAAGTAGAAGATGCGATAAACATTGTATTGCACGTGGATAACACCTACTAGGGAGTACTACGCAAAAAAAAATTGCCACTCACTTTTTTTTAGGGTGGTGTGAAAATTAGTTGTTTGGTCAAATGGCATGTTGAGCAGCGCTCGTACGTCCAAATTGCTTATTTTACGAAGAAAAGTCGTCCCGTAAATTATCCAAATGTTTTTTTCAAATAATTCATTTCCTCACTATTTTCATCGTTAAATAAGTCGGAGAGGAGGTATTGTAAAAAAATTGGACCATTCCATTAGAATTGATCTTAGCAAGGATTCGGGTAATTTTGGCTATACTGCTTCACTGTTAATTATTTTTCTAGTTATTTTTATTATCTATTTTTTTTCGCCAACTGCACTCCACGCCAATCAGTTACAATTGAGAAGAAACTGCCATCATCGATGTTTTCTAGTTAATCCATATAATTATAAACTCAAGTCACTGGGCTTGCTATTTTCATTTTATTCTACCAGTAACATTTCCAAAAATTATCAATTTCGAGCCTCAAAAAGTTTGCATAAATTTGTTCACCCATTCATGTATGTTCATGAGGAAATAATACATTGAAAACCTTTTGATATCCCTTCTGGTGTATTTTCGTAAAGGGATTTCAACTAATAGTAGCAAAGAGATCTGGAGCACTACCTTCCCTTTCCTGACTTCCTCTTCCATAAGCATTTCTGAATCAGTGTTGCCCAAAGTTTGAACTGTGCCCCATTTGTTGTCCCGGCTATCCAATTTCTGTTCATTTCAAGCTCAATCTTTAGAGACATTTGATATATACTTATCTTGGTTCTTTAATTGTAGTTTCCTCATTACAAAATACAATGAATTATTCCCACTTCCGGAAAAAAGTAGTTTATAGCTGAAAAATTGGCACTATATATTGAGAAATATGAATTGGTATTCTTGTCATAATTATGAACCTAATTAATGCTCTATTCTGAAAAGGATATAATGTCATTAAAATTCACAAAAGTCACAATGAGATAAAAGTTGATATTACGAAGCTGACATTCCAAAAACATTATCCAATAGTATCGAAGAAATGCAAAATTGATTATCCATAATTTGTTCTCAGAACTTTGACTTTATTTTCACCGGTGTATATTTATTTATTCCCACAATTTCGAAGTGAATCTCTTTAGGTATAATACATTTCTGTCATCTTTTACTTCAAAATTCGAAGCACTATTTCGTATTTCTAGGCAGACTCAGTCATTCCATGGCACTATCAGTTTTGGATGAAAAAAAGTAAATTCCAATTAATACGGTGACTGAGGCATTAATTGATTAATTATTGAAAATAATTATTGTATTTTTACCATTGCTTTTTTGGTTTCACTGTTCATGTTCTCTTCACGTCTTCTCAAGATTTTTTTTGGTAGAGCCCTTCCTTAGGCGCTTCGTACCAGTGTATCGGTAGCTCCCAATCGAAAATGATATTTGAGGTTTCCTATAGCGCTTGCCGCTCACATGTCCAACCAAAACAATATTATTATCGTGAGCATGTGTTTTCGTAGGAGGCAATAACCGATGAGTGGTTTTGCCATTTTCTCCATTTCTCGTGTAAACCCCAAAACTCAATAATATCTACTAGGTCACAGAATTGGGCTATTCAGATCGACAGACTGTGGCCAGCGGCTAGTACTCATGTGTAGACGGCGTGGGTTCACTTACGCGCCAAGCAAGTGAGCAGCACTGCCAGATTAATTAGATGTGAAAGGGCGCCAAGTAGATTTACCGCAAATAAGATGGCATCCCATTCCTAAAAACCTACCTAAAAGGAATGAAATAAAGAAACAAACCAATTTTCCAATTACTTTGTACATATATTGAATCTTTCTGTTTTAATGAATATACAAAATGTAGTGAGTAGTTTGACAATTTGGTAGTAGTTTAGTGATGAGCTAAAGTAATGTTGACAAATTTCATGGAGACAACGAAGAACTTGTTGAAAACAACCCAACAGGTTCACCAATATTCAAAAAGAGAGTTAAAACGTTTCAAGATCAAAATTGGAATAAGATAAGATTCTATTACGCTAAGACTCGAGATCTTAACTCTCTGAGTTCACAAAATGTTGGTGGAAAAAGCCGACTCTCAACATATACCTCAGAACTAAATATAGTTAACCTTATAATATACTCCAACTTTCTATAAACAAATCGTCAAAATATGATAAAGTCAGAATTGAGGAAACTCCCTCGAGTTATCCACATTGAAAAAAAAGAGAATGTCAAGGCATGTAGCGTTGTACTAAACCACAGCTAAGATTTTCCGAGTCAATTCCAACCGCATACAATATAAAAGTACCATAAAAATTACAAATAGGTTGAAAACTCTCTTAGATCTTGTGATATAAAAATAGAACCAATAATTACAGCAGATAAGGTTCACCCAAATCCAAAAGCAGTTCACTAGAATCGAGTCCCAGGATACATCCTATGGGGTGAAATTGCAGCTCAAACGTCCAGTAGATCCAATCCATGCATCATTCATATTCCCAGAAACATCCGTAACTCCAAATTATCCAGTAACTCGGTAGTCCCTCAATCCAGTATTATTCAAATTCCATATATATAAGAGGAAGGGAAAAAAAACCTCACGGGGAACAAATTCGAATAAGAATATATACAGTATCAAAATTTCTGAACACCCCCCCGTAGTTATAAACTTAACAAAACCAAAAATGAATATCTCGCATATTTAATTGCATCCATTACAAAAACAAAAATATTTAATAATGATAAAACAAACTGTTTTCGATATGAAAATAATGACATCGGCTAATAAAACAAAACAAAACGTTTAGTTTCAATCTATGTCCTTAAGAGACCAATAGTTCCCACTGAAAGCGAAATCAAAATTCCCAACGTAATATGCACCCCCAAAAAAATTGAATTTGCTACATTCCATACAGCACACATTTTCGCTGTAGAATGATAATAACCCCCAGAAAAAGAAAATAATAACTAAATATAATAATACTAAAATCATCAGTAATATCCATATAGGATACCCTTCGTAGATCTCGTGGCTTCGTACATTCGTACATAAAATACTAAATGACAATTAGACATATATTTTTCAACTAACACTATAGGACAATAAAAAATTTCTTTCTTCACAGCGGCAGCACACAGAAATCTTAGTAATAAACAAGATATGTATCCAAAATAGACACAGGCGGAGAAAAAACTTCTACATAATGGTTAATTCACATACTTGAAAACAATACGAATTAATTGCTGGCTTGATTTGACTTTTCGTACCAAACATCACTGTATTTGCTTTAAAGCAGCCTATATAAATTGATCAATAGATCAAACATATTATATTATGTCTCAGTTGCTACCGTCCGCAAAATGTATACAATAGTTGATAATTATTATGCATAAGTCTCCTCTTAAAATTGTCAGAGTGCTTGCCAAGTAAACAATTCCTCCCGATGACGAAAGAAAGAAAACCAGTAACTAGATATACTTATTGAATGATGAAAAATAATATTACTACCATATTAA
This sequence comes from Galerucella tenella, assembly GCA_910591685.1. Classification (NCBI taxonomy): domain Eukaryota; kingdom Metazoa; phylum Arthropoda; class Insecta; order Coleoptera; family Chrysomelidae; genus Galerucella; species Galerucella tenella. The sequence goes on along the minus strand of CAJUYH010003899.1, from coordinate 17,708 downwards.
AATATATAAACCAAAGAAAATTGTCAGCAAATAAACCATTTATGGCATTAATAAAATTTATACTGTAAGCTCACCTTTTAACTTGTAAAAGGGTTATCCCTTGGAAGGTTAACAAAACCTCCGTCTCCTTCTGCTGAACCAATTACACGAAAACAAGCTCCATTAGTATTCGTCAAAAAGGTATGGTCATCAAAATCGGTAGGTAATTTAATATTACTCCTTTATTAAACTTGCTTGAACCAAAAAAAAAATATTTCATGCCAAATCGTTCAAGCCTGATTACAACGCCCAAGTAGTATTACAAAATCCTCCGAAGAGATGTGGACCTAGCCTTCCAAAAACAACACTTTCCAAGAATCTATATAAAGGCTGGATTATCCACATTAATATGGCCGTAAAAATATATTCCCATTCAATAGGATGTCACAAAGACACTTTTGTATTTCACAGGCCACGAAACTACCATCGAAACGGACAATGTCAAAAAGAACGAAATTACTTTGAAATCCTAATTAGACATAATTTTTGGTATTCCTATCCTTGTCACTCCAATGGGTCGTCAAAAAATCTATCTTGCTTCTAATCTCAACACCCTAACTTATTGTTGTATACAGTCAAAGTGGGGAAATATTATTTTCACACTTTTGTCCTTTCCGATTAGTTGAAAAAATTCCTCAATCCTAGTATGCTAATTTGGTAAGCCCCTCATTCACCAGGTTCGTTTGTTTTTGGACAGAGGGTACCTCAAGACAGTTTCTCGAACTTCGGATGCCTTGAAAAAATATTTTGAACATTATCTGGTGTAAGGGAACAGTGTATGGGTGGTTGCAGTATTGTGATGCAAAAACAAAGATTTTCCACTCCACAATTACAGGCGATTTCTTTGAATTGCTCCAAGCAAACGGCTCATAACTCTAAGGTAACATTCTCTAATGACCGTACGACTTTCTGATCTATAACACCGCTGAACTCATTTAAACACGTACATTCCAATGTTTGGCAAGTTCAAACTGAAATTATAAAATACCTGGTGATGTTGAAATATATTTTAGCTATGTGTAACAACATAACAAGAAACCGAATATACATAACTTCTTATTTTTTTGAAGAGAACGGTATGTGTCGAATAATAGTTTTAATCCACCGTGAATCAATTTATTCAGAGAACTGAAACACTGGGGGTTACCTACATTAGAGTTTTTCAATATAAAGTATATCTCGATAAATGTTGGTCTTATTTAAGTTATTGGTGACATGACAATATTAATAGATGTGAATGATAGTTTGATAGGTACTACCATAACGCCTTACAAGTTTGAGATCTACTCACTAAGAAGCTTCAACTACCTGGATAAAATATGCCACGAAGGGCATCAAATTACACTTCTTAGTTAAACGGGTCGGGTATATCTGCTAGATTCAATGTCATCCGTGGTATATAGCCAGAAAAGTAGTTGCTAAGGTTTATTCTTTTCAAAGTAATTTTTAAATCTGTTAGGCGCTATAATAGTATCAAACTACTTTTATTTTCTGACATCTTTTGATAACAAGCTTCACTGAACTGTTAATTATTCACAGGAAACTATAATTAGGTGAATAGTACTGATATTTGTAGGAAATACGTGCACAGTCGACATCCTTCATAAATTCCGTATGAAGGGATGGAGTAAATTAAGATTTTTAGAAGCTGTAAACTAAAGAGTATTTTTCATTACGAATCGTAATGATGTTGAATGTGAACGAAAATTGCATGAAATCGACAACCGTGAACCTATAATAAATTTCCCGATTTTCATAATCGAAACAGGGTATTTTAACAAATGTGCTTGACATTTAACAATCTTGCTCGTTGCTCAATTTACGAATACCATATTTCACATTATATTGGAAAACTAGATAGATTCCGGAAAAAAGTGGAAGCTGAAGGATATTATGTGCAGCAATGCGAAAATTGTGATTAGTAAAAAAAATTTCTGTATTCAATTCACTAATGGTATTCGTTTCTCTTGAATGAAGCCATGAATGATGTTTGGTAACTAAAATAAACTAAAATAAATTGCGCTTGTTTTTCCTTCTGTTTTCAACTAAGCACATTTTTGATGTTTCGCTGTTCAGTTTCAATGAAAATTTAACAATTTTGAGATGCGGTTTGTTGCAATCGACAGAAAAAGAGTGGTAGTTCAACAGAAAATATGGGCAACTTTTCGCACTTCATAGTCAGATGTAGAATGTAGACTGCATAAAAACTATACAATAAAATTATAAAACAATACAAAGAGACGTTTAATAATAAGAATAATTTATTGAGTATCTGTGGGAAATGTCTAGTGAGAAGCTATATAGTTATGTTTCCATATGACTTCTTCCTCTTGATTGATGGTACGTCCTCGTGGCTTGAGTTATAACAGGGATTGGGGTGGTTCCATTGGTTGACCCTGGGCTTTTTTTCTGAAATTCCCATTTCGATTGTTTCAAAATATTTTCCATGAACATGAGTGAATAGTGGGATTATCAAAGCTATAATTATAATCACTGGTATTTCTGAATAGCTTTGGTGGAGCTTTATCGGCAATAAATTTGGTACTTTGTACTGTGGTAGCAGTTTGGATGGATCGTAGATGTGTAAAATGTTGATATTGATTTTGTGATAAATTTCGGTAGGTACTTGGATACTGTGTCATCCCTGGGAAATGAGTAAATGCAATCGTTATTGCCTGATATAACGTTGCATTCTTAAACTTTTGATGACTTGAATGTTAACATCCATTATCTTTCTTCAAATGCCTATTGTATTTTCATCAGTCACTTGAGTGGAAAGTGGAAACTTGCTTTCACATGAGCATAGTTGCAGAGCGGAAGGTTGTCTTAATAGGGTTGTTTTTCATAATACAAGAAAGGAAAAGTTTTCTTGCAATATTTATCAGTTCATTCTGTTGAACCTTCAGAATTTAATATAAATGTGTATGGTGGTGAAACTGGGAATAGAAATAATTTTGGAAATATGAAGTAATTTTCCAGCTAATATAGGTGGGTACTTCAAGAGTGATATATGAAGTTTTTGGAGGCGATATTAAATACACTATAATAATTCATAATAAGTTTGGAATATCTGAAGCACTTCCACTATGATAATGAATAGTCTGTTGATAATTAAAAAGTTATTCCAATTCTTTTTATTCAATTAATAATACATTTTAAGTTTCTTGTTCACCAAATGATACTGTTTTGAGTGAATTTGGATATAGTTTCTCGAGTCTCTAATTTGTTTCAATTACATTTGGATAACAATTTCGTTATTTATTTTATTGCTGGAATTATTCAATTCTCTTAAAACGAACATTTGTGTCATGTAAATCTGTTTGCCAACGCTGAGTTTTTTATCCTACAAACGTGTGCAATTTTGAAATTTCATTCATCAATTAATTTTCGTTCAAATTAACCTCTTTGAAACCATTTTGAATGTCAATTGAGTCATTTTGCACAAGGTTTCCAGAAATATATTTGATTGGTGTTCGGAGGCCGCCTGCTAAACCTTTTCAGTATATTTTGGTCGATCAAGCATAAATTCTCAATTTATCCATTGCTTCTGAGAGTAAGTCGATATTTATTTGATGAATTCTTGTTGAAGTTATTGTAATCATCAAGTGAATGAACTAAATGAGCTTGGTTTGAAGATATTCACTATAAATGTTTCATCTTTTTCATACTTATACTAAAATAAATCGTGTGATAATTAACTCCATATTTTGTCAATTCTAAATTATCTAAGATGTAGCCTAAGGGTTCAATTGTTCCGACGTTTTGATCGTAGTGGCTAGCTTGGAAAGATTGAGTTTTTTAAATTGTATGCATCTGCACTCATCAAATCAATTCAATGGAGATATGCAAATTATGCATTAGGGAAACGAAGACAGTGGAAAATACAGTCTGTTTCACACAATTGATGATAATGATGAATTTGATGAAAAATTACCAAACTGCTGAATTCAGCGGGTCTACTCCAAAATATCTAGAGGTGTGAATATGTTCGTCTTTGTTGATATATATTTTGACAGTTGACACGTATGGTTTCAAAAATTGGTTTTTGATTTAAAATATCGATAGCTACTGGAAAAATACAACAACAGCGACATGGGAACGCCCCAGGGTCCTTGTTTGCTGTTGTCGACTATATACACTGAACCAAGTTTGTAGGAAGCGGTGTTTTGAAGATGTGCTTCCAAACTAACTGAACAGCGTCATCTTCAAAAGCTGCTCATTCTCCTAGGAAAAACTTTAGAATATAAGCTTATTGGATTAAATGAATTAAAACTTAGTCATTCTTATTTATAATAGAATTTAGATGATTTTAACATGACTTTTGAACTAAGTAACTTAAAAGCATATTAAATAATATATTTAACATTATTTTGACACATGTTTCACACCGTGTTTAATTTAACCCAACCTTTTTTGGTTAAATGGCAGTTTAGTTAATTGTCCCTTTATGGTGATTATAATAGAAACATTTTTAAACAGTTAAGTTGTACTTGATTATAATAAACACTGTTACTATCAAAATATTATCTATTACCTATTCTAGTCATAATTATAAATATCAATGTAGATGACTTAATTGATATTAACAATCAGAACATCAGACATTAACATTACCATCACAGAGCACAGATGTATATTATATTCCCTGACAGAACATAACAGAATATCAAAGAAATTTCACAAAAAGGAATAAGAGTGAATATAGCCGTTTACTTATTTTACATTGTTGTTATGTTTATCTTATAAAAACATATTGATTGTTAGATGCTTCTGAGTATTCAATTATAAATATAATTTGTTTAGCATGCTATAAGTACGCTCTCAGCAACCATTAGTTAGTATGCTGTTATCGTGTTTATTATGAATAGGGCTGAGTATCTTGAGTTTGCATTTGGCAAGAGCGTTCCCGGACACCCTGTATAACACTAACTTTCCAACTGACTTTCCTCTTATCTCAAGGGTACCTTTCCCAAAGATTCCACTATCTGTTTTTAAGTGGTAAACTGCTCATAAGCCATTATAAATACGGTTTGCTACTACACGATCTTTAGCACGATTTGTAATTGCAAATCGTAAAGTTTCCACCAGCTAGCAGTGGTGTACACCAAGGTTCAGTTTAAGGTCCAATTCTTTTTTCGGTACTTATCAACGATGTCACAGACTTACTAATTATTGGTAAATTCACTTCATTTGCTGATAGCACTAGCATAACCTGAAGTAGTTCAGATATACCAACTTCAAATTCTACTATTGGCAAAGATCTCACTACTAGTGGTCTGACTCGGACGTTTCAACGTTTTAAAAATTGAGAAACTTCATTCCTATTCCACAATGGAGTTTTGCGACCTCTCAAACTTAGCAATCACTCGATAAGTTCATCAAATTCGATTAAGCTTCTTGGTCCCCATGTGGATGGTGCCCCTAAATGGTCTGTATACACTTATGAAAAATAGCTATTTGTGTATCAAGAGTAGTACTTCGGTAGTCGAGACAGAAAGTCGGCTGTCGAGACTTCCAAAGGATTTTTTATTCGAAGTACACACAAGATTTCTTTCACGATCACACCAAAATAAAATAAATTGCCCTTGTTTGTACTTGGCAGTTTCCAGATTGCAGTTTTGTGTACCTATTTACGTAGGCAACACTCATTACATTACTGTCAGGTATTTTCCAGATTTCTCTATTTCTCATTAAATTATTACGGAGAATATTGTTGGATGCTTCAACATATTAGAAAATCAACTAAAATATTTTATTCTACAGTTTATATTGGAATACCTACTAGCTCTCTTTTATCTATAAATAAAATTAGGCGAGCGCCAAAGTTACTTTATGGTGAATATCTTTATAGAAAAAGAAATTAGTAAAGAATTACTTACTCGTCAGATATGAAACAAGAAACCTAGTCAAATGTCTACAACACACTAACGTCACAATGTTAAAATTACATTAAATTTAAAATTTTTAAAAATTATCCCCTGATTGGGGTTAAACTGTCTTCATATTCACATTTTTGATTTCAATTAAATTCTTCAGCCACTACACGAACACGTGTTGGTAGACCGGAAGACGAAGTGACACTACTTCAATTTAAAACTAACAAATGACAAATGACAATTCAAGTGGACACAAAACTCAAGATATCCAACATGAGCATAAAAGTAAAATGATTGCAAAAAATTTTTGATCTGGTACCTAATGTCCCAAAACCAAATATTAGGAATAAAGTAACTTTATGCCCAAGAGCGCCAACAATTATAATGTCAAATTATGACAGCTCGCGCAAAATATCAACTTTACAGTTGCTTTTCAAGGCACAAAAGACGACAAAAGAAGTCGTAGAAGAAATTATATTCTGCTTGTTTTGCTATTGAATATGTTTTCAAACCGCTTTGTACTTTACCGCTTGAACAACATATTCTAATCGTACCTTTGTTATGGTTCGCCTTTCTGGAGGTCTTGTAGCTTGCACCTCTTCGAATCTATCCCCAAGTTACAAAAAAGAACTAAGTATTTGTTAATTTTACAATTCAACTGAGAGAGTTACCCTAGTAACCCTACTAATAAATCTCGATATTTATCCAACACTGACCACCTCTGATCTGTCAAGAAATTCCATCACATTCAAGGCGAAAAAAAAAATCAATCATTTACCTTTGGAATTAAAAGTGGCAGAAATATTCAATAAGATCGACAAAGACATTATCGCTAGATCTTATTATTCAGTGGCATAATTTTACAATTTACATCTACATTGGCATAATTCAAAATTTAGTATGCTGTACAATATTATAATATTTTATTATAACATGATATATTTTGTAGATTATACTATGCTCTGTAATAATAGTAGACTATAGTCAGTATCTTGATTTGATTTTTTTGTGAGTTTTCGATTTTTTTATAATATCATATTCTTCAATATGTCGCTTTGTCCATGAGATTGTGAAATTCATCAATCCGATAAAGCTCATATCTCTTTCTGATGCTGAATTGCAAATCTATGTACCAGGTGTCCCAATAAGAATGGCTCTCGGTCATATCTCGGGAACCGTTTATAGAACAGTTTCGGGAAAAAAAAATGTATAACAAAAGTTACCTCGAGAATAACCTGGAAACTATTTAGAGTTGTAGGTCCACCGCCAGAGGGCGTCATTAAATACCAAAAATTATAAAATGAATAATTCACAAATTTTGCCTAATTAAGATGCATTTGAACTATGATTATCGTATTCTTCAAGAAATTCAGCGTATATTTGATTTTATAAGTCTCAGTCTATCTCTTTAAATAAAAGGTGGGGGGAAGCGGGAACTCTATTACGAAAAAACGCCTGTAATTGTAGTTCTACTTTACCTATCTATGCAAACTTAGTCTTTTTGAAGAAAGCTCCTTTCTACCAATGTAAGAGTTATAATTCCGAAGCAACCTAATGAGTAACGTATTTATTTTTTTAAATCTAGCTATCCTCGAAAAATGTTGAATGAAAACATGCAGTTTCAATAAACTGAGAAATATAAAAGTGGACCAAATTAGCCACAGAATAGCGAAAACCGCATGTCGATATCTTTTTCGTATCACGAGATATCCTGAGAAATGTGTGAATTTCAAGCATCTTCCTTCAAACATTAATCACTCCAGTTTGACTGAACGGATTTTAACATTTTTTGACCCCTCAAAATTGTCTTTTCTTGCTCTATTAATTATGGTTCCAATTATTATGTCAATATTACTTATGCTGTCACCGGGAAGCTGCGTTATGGAAGTTAAAATGGAAATATATAAAAACAAGTAGTGGGCCATGAAAAAAACAAAACAAAAAGATATGTCTTGTTGTCAGTAGTAATAACCCAAGGACATTGATAATTGTTCGAAAAAATCTTATGACAGATTTCGAAAGCTTGTTGCTTTCAAGCAAGAGAAAGTTGTCATAAAATTTTTGAGCATTTATCAATGTCCGAGGGTTATTCGGATAGAAAATTTTTTGTTTCAGTATCACAACCAAATCGTAACATTTCGAAATATTAAATATTCGAAACTTCAAAATCGAAATAAATCAATATGTATCCATGGCAACGTGTGAAAATTGCCCATGGTCTATTTTCAGTGTAATGTTGCCATGATTGGCTGAGACTGTTCATATGATATAAAATGAAGAAATTTGATTGGTTTTTGGAATTGACAAAAAATTTTCAAATTAATAAACCTAGTAATTTGTTCATTCACGTGTCATTGCGTTTTGTGTGCATTAAATTCGATATAAAATTTACTTAGTTATATCTATAGTTCATTTAAAAACCAGGAGGAGTGATTTGAAAAGCCTTACTCACACCACTAAAAGTTACCAGATTAGTTACCAAAGGGTGTGTTATGAAAACGTAGTCAACAGTCGTGTTCCAAATATATTAAATATGCCTTGATAGCAAAGATTTTAGTCATAAGTCGTTTTCTCCTCTGATCTACAGTATATTTTTAGATGTACCTAGGCATTAAACAAAATGTAAGACTTTTTCCTGTCTCGTTTCTTATTCAAACATAAGAAGATTCAGATTCACATCGACAACAAATAAATTATGGTCATTGTTGATGGTGGAGAATTACAGATAGTCAAGTTACTTTAATTATATTTATTACAATTAAATTGAAAAGAATATGACAATTATTGATAATATGTTCTGGCAATAACAATACTACAAAATTAATAGCATTGTAGAGCAATATGCAGTATTAATTTAAACATTTCCAACAGTTATCTTTATGTTGCTGGATTAAGTGTAATAAACCACTTTTCAACTACTTCTGAGATACCTTCTTCCTTCTTTTTAACTTCAAAAACCAATAATGTATTTTCTACCAAACCCATTCTTTTCTATATTGTTTTATATCTTCCATGGCATGTTCTTCCGATGAACTTTGACGATTTCTTCCCAAATATGTATATAACAAATAAATAGTACCTACATTTGACACGTCAAAAGGTGACACAGATAAATTTAATTTGTTTCAAGAAAGTCTGAACGTTTCTTTGAAGCTTGCAAAATTTTGTCCAGCACAGATAACATTTTTGTTCTTCGAACGACATTTTCTATTCACTCATCACAATTTTTCAAAAGTCCTGGTATTCCACCAATATTTTCTGCACTATATACTGTTCCTCTACTTCAGTATTCCCTTAATACTCGCTAAACCGACTTTACTACTTTAAAAAAAATGTAAAGTAATAATGTACCCACTGCTTCAGAATATTTTTGGTTTTTCATCCAATATTTATTTATTTATCTGTCAGAACTATCAAAAATGAAAACTATCAGCTGATGTCAATATTAAAAAGTGTTGTGTGAAACTGGGCTGAATCTGACCAATCAGAGGTCTACAGAATTGCCAACTTAAATTCAAATCACTCCTCCTGGTTTTTAAATGAGGTATAAGATGATTTTTACAAACGAAGAAGCATTTGATATGATAGGCATTTACTTTGAATGTATGAGAAATGCAACTGTTGCGGCTAGGGTATATGTCATACAATATCCCCAAAGACGTCATCCCGGAGTTTCTCGTCGACTCATACACTGTTTGAAAAAGACTGAAAATGTGAATCTTCCTGTATCTAGAAGACGCGGCAGAGGTAAACACAATAAATATTTTGGCATATGTGCAATTTAATCCGCATTTAAGTATTAGAGCAATAAGTAGAGACTTGGGAAAAAGCGGAAACATCGTTCAACGTATTTTGACAGGACACAGGTAAATTATGATGTGAAAAGATATGTTTCTTAAACAAAATATACCCGCATAATATCATTTGTGAGCATGGTTATATATTAACATAATAATTTATTAATCATTCCGGAAAGATATTTAATAGGACGTTATACTCGTATTTCTTTTAAATTTCATCCATATCATATGGTACTGCATTAACAATTGGTTGATCGTGATTACGACAGAAGGTTGGATTATTGCTACTGATTACTACCTACTGTATATGACGACCCTGAACATGCCCTGAACTACTGTCACGTATTTTGTGGTCAGACGAAGCTACATTCAGTAGTGATGGTACGGTTAACCGGCATGATATGCACTATTGGTCACAGAATAATCCACGCTGGATGGAAGAAGTTCAGTATCAGGGGCGATGGTCGGTGAATGTATGGTGTGGTATTGTAGATGGTCAGATAATTGGACCTTTTATTTTTGACAACGCAATTAACGGGGAACGCTACCTAAATTTTATAAGGGATGAATTACCACTTCTTCTAGAAGATATATCACTAGCAGCTCGTGGGTCAATGTTGTTTCAGCACGATGGGTGCCCGGCGCATTTCTCCAGACGAGTTAGAGAATTTTTAGATAATGCTCACCCTGATAGGTGGATAGGACGTAGAGGCCTATTTTTTGGCCAGCTAGGTCACCAGACTTAACCGTCTTCGATTTCTATCTCTTGGGTCAGATTAAAGACCTTGTTTGTACCGGGTGGTCCAATAAGCCGATCTCTCGGATATATATCAGAAACTATTCATGTTATAACTTCGGGAGAAAAAATTCCAGAGTAAAAGTGGCCAAGAGAAATTGCTGGAAATTACTTTCAAGTTCCTATTTTAACCGCTAGGAGGCGTCACCTGTGAAGAAAAATTTAAAAACCAGTTTTCTGTGGAATGTGCCCAATTAAACCAAGTGTTGAATAAGAAAAATAGTAAGAGGACTGAATTCCGCACAAATCTGTTCAAGTGCTTTTTTCTTAATTTCTTACAAATAAAGGGTGGGGGAAAGTGGGAAAGTGTTTTTGGATAAATACTTATAACTTTGGTTTGAATCAACCGATTTTAACGAAATAAGTGTCATTAGAAAGAGGATGGATGCATTAATTACATCTAATATGAAGCAATTGCAATTCGTTTTAATTGTCATAGGTATAGGGTACTTTCGAATGAAAAAAATTAAAATTTGTTTTCCTTGAAAATGTTTGATGGAAACACCTAATTATTGTGAATTATAATAAAACTGTATTGAATTCTCAACAAAATGGCGCAAACCGATATAAATAAACCGAGATATAAATAAAAACGCATAAACATATACCTAAGTATAGAATTGACTCACCCTGTATTGTAACTTAAAATTAGATATGTGAAAGGGAGACCATACAGATATATTTATCATTAAAATTCAATGACCAATTAAATGTTCAAATTGTTTTCCATCGTTGTCTACACAAAGCTGCAATCTATCGCGCTTAGACATAACAGCTGCTTCAATCTCAGCTGTTGATATAGTATTTATTGCGTTTTTAATGCTCTGTTTCATTTCGTCTCGCGTGGTTGGTCGAGTTTGGTACACTAAATCCTTCAATAGTCCCCACAGATAAAAGTCCAGACATGTTAACTCTGGAGATCTAGCTGGCCATGGAAATATACTTCCCCTTCCAATCCATTTATTTGGATAATTTACATTTAAATAGTCTATAACTTGTCTGGAGAAATGCGCGGGACACCCGTCATGTTGGAATATCATACATCTTCTTGTTTGTAAGGAAATATCTTCTAATAAAACGGGCAACTGATTTTCCAGAAAATCCAAATATGTATTGCCATTTAAAGTTCCATCGAAGAAGTATGGACCTACGATCTTTCCATCAACTATGCCACACCAAACATTAATACTCCATCTACCTTGTAGCTGCACTTCCTCCATCCAGTGCGGATTTTCTTCAGCCCAATAATGCGTATTATGTATATTAACACTACCCGCACTATTGAACGTAGCCTCGTCTGTCCATAAAATCTTTGACATAATATGCGGTTGTTCTTCTAGCAGACCCAACATCCAATTGCAGTAATCCAGCCTTGCATCATAATCTCTCTCATGTAAAGATTGGTGAAGAACTACATGATAAGGATGCAGTCTAAAAAACACAACAATAAGTATTTGTGAAAAAGAAACCACTATATTTATTAAACAAGATAAATCTTGCATAAGTATTTCCAAAAAACGGATAAAATGATAAAAGTGTTGTTTTTATCGAAATATCAAAATAACAGTTGAATCTGAACTTTAGAGGGAATCACAATTTTATAACCTAAACACCTAATAATAAAGAAATCCAACCTGTGATGTTTTAAAATTCTTAAAACAGTAGTTTTGGGTATGTTCAATTCTATAGAGATTTGCCGACTACTTATATGTGGATTCTGTTGAATTAAAGCGAGAACATTGATTGAGTTTTCTTCGGTCATACCTCTACTACGTCGTTTAAAACAAGGACGATGAAAACCACCAGTTTCTCTTAATCTTCTTGCCTTTCTTTCAAATACTTCTTTGCCATAATGTCTCCTGTCAGGATATCTTACAGAATATATACGTGAGGCAATAGTGGCATTTTGGTTGCATTCGAAATAAACTCCAATCATATCATACAATTCTGCATTCGATATACTCATCGTGAATCGAGTACCAATATTAGCAATATCAATTTCTATTGAGAAAAGTGCAACCTTCAATTCGAATTTTAATATAATACTACTTAAATAAAATGCAATGTTTTGACTGCTGTCAACAAATAAACAATATGAAGTCCCGTCAAATGTATTGTCGTGGCCTACTTATTTTGGAAAAAAAACTATTTTGAATAGTACCTATGAAATAACGATGGTCAAAATGGATATCGACACTAAAATTCTTCAGCTATGGAAAAATTTGAGAGTACTGACTTATTATTTAATTTAAGTTACAATACAGGGTGAGTCAATACTATACTTAGGTATTTATGTTTATGCGTTTTTATTTATATCTCGATTTCGACAAAAGCTATCAACATGCGGTTTGCGCTATTTTGTTGAGAATTCAACACAGTTTTATTATAATTCACAATAATAAGGTGTTTCTATTAAACATTTTCAAGAAAAACAAATTTTAATTTTTTTCATTCGAAAGTACCCTATACCTATGACAATTAAAACGAATTGCGATTGCTTTATATTAGATGTAATTAATGCATCCATCCTCTTTCTAATGACACTAATTTCGTTAAAATCGGTTGATTCAAACCAAAGTTATATGTATTTATCCAAAAACACTTTCCCACTTCCCCCCACCCTTTATTTGTAAAAATTGAGAAAAAAGCACTTGAACAGATTTGTGCGGAATTTAGTCTTCTTTCTAATTTTCTTATTCAACACTTGGTTTAATTGGGCACATTCCACAAAAAACTGGTTTTTAAATTTTTCTTCAGCGGTGACGCCCCCTAGCGGTTAACATAGAAACTTGAAAGTAATTTCCAGCAATTTCTCTTGGCCACTTTTACGAAGGAATTTTTTCTCCCGAAGCTATAACATGAATAGTTTCTGATATATAGCCGAGAGATCGGCTTATTGGACCACCCGGTACAATTAGACCCACTACTAGAGATAACATGATCGAGAGAACACGAAACGCCGTTCAGATTATTTCGAGAGCAGAATTTGAGACTGCTGTTCAATCTACTCTTCAAAGAATAAACGCTTGTATCGAAAATGATGGGCAACAATTTGAACATTTAGGTCGTCACTAGCGGAGTACCTTAAGTTATATTAATAAATTATTTCCAAAGTTACTATAAATGCATTGCTGTGTTACGTTATTTTCGTCGTTTGTCTATTGAAATATGTGAATGTGAGAAAGTAAGAATGAAGGTGGCACTACTGATGTGCATTTTTATGAATAAAATAATTCCACAAATGCAACAAATTTGTTTTAATATTAAGAATTATTGTAATTTCAATTATTCCTCAATTGACAAAAACCTATTTCCAATGATTATTTCCTTCCTATTATTTTCGACCAATCGCTATCAAGAATTGGTAGGTCAAATATAAATTTTAAGTGGAAAAATTACTTAACAATTGTCAACTTAGCTGCCAGCATTTAGGTCGTCACCTTCAAGGTGCCTCAAGTTATATTTCCATTTTAACTTCCATAACGCAGTTTCCCGGTGACAGCCTTAGTAATATTGACATAATAATTGGAACTATTATTGATAGAACAAGGAAAGACAGTTTTGAGGGGACAAAAAATGTTAAAATCCGTTCAGTCAAACCGGAGTAATTTATGTTAGGAGGAAAATGCTTAAAATGTACAGATTTCTTAGGATATCTCGTAATACGAAAAAGATATCGTTTACTTTCATATTCTACAATTAAAACTGCATGTTTCCATTAAACATTTTTCAAGGATAGCTAGATTTAAAATTAAAAAAAATAGCGCCCTCTAGCGTATACGTTACCCAATAGGTTGTTTCGAAATTATAACTCTTACATTGGTAGAGAGGAACTCTCTTGAAGGCTAATTTTGTATAGATAGGTTAAGTAGAGATGGAATTACAGGCGTCTTTTCATAATAAAGTTCCCACTTTTCCCCACCTCTTATTTGAAGAGATAGACTAAAACTTATAAAATCAAATATACGCTGAATTTCTTGAAGAATAACATAATCATAGTTTAAATGCATTTCAATTAGGCAAAATTTGTGAATTATTCATTCCAGCTACCGTTGTTGAGATTAACTAGTAATAAAATAATTTTTGGTCCCCATCTGACACAACGTTGTGTCAGATAGGGACCAAAAATTATTGACAACGGTAGCTGGAACGCTACCGAAACGTCGAAATAAAAAATAAAAATATTATTTCGGTTTGATTCCCAAAAAATAAGAGAACAAAAAAAAAATTAATGCCACAAGGAACTTACAGAAAATTTATGTTTGGTATTTAACTGCGCCCTCTGGCGGTGGACCTAAAACTCTGTAAATAATTTCCAGTTTGTTCCCGAAGCTGTACTATAAACGGTTCCCCGAATATGGCCGAGAGCCAATCTTATTGGGACACCCGGTGCATTGGTTTCCCACTATCATCAAAGTTTTCGCGGGCTGTAACATAAAACGATCACATCCCATTTAATGGTCCATACTAATGATGCGTTTTTGCTACAGAAAATTTTATTGCATTTTTCACAGCGAATTGAAAAATTTATCAGTAAATCAATAGAACATACCCACTGTTGAGATTTGGGTACATATTTAAGAAAAAAACAGTATTTTTTTCATGAAAATCAAACTTATACTATTAAAAAAATCTAATATAGTGAACAAAAAACATTTCTTCCTTATATCGTTTCAACACACTGTATTTAATGGAAAAAATGTTTTCATGGAACTCTCTTATGTACCATTGTTGTTTTATTGAAATGAATTGGAAACAACAAAAATGAAAATTCATGGATTGTAACGTACCATTCACGACGGACCAGTCGTCATACCAAATGGTGGTCATTGTCATAGCCATACACATTGTCATACCGTAGCACGGCACAAACACATTTAATTAAGTTTGTTTTCAGTTTTGGGATCAGTACTTAATGCTAGTTTTTTTCCAATAAATAAAGTGAAATCAACGGTTATTTGCATTCCCTCCACTGAAACTTGATAAAAATAACTCTTAATTTTGACAGAATTCCAGTGAAAAACGAATCAGTTCTCGTTCCAAGAAAGTTTTAGTTCGAAATTTAGTTTTTTATTCATGCCACCAAGCATTCACTGCACTCTAGAGCACAATAAATTGGTCTCCAAGCTTTCACGTAGGAGAATTGTCATGAAGTGCCTTTTTCTTTTCGGATAGTTATAACATTTTCAGTGAGGTAGCAATTGTTGAAATAATTATTTTATTACTAGTTTATCTTGACAACGGTAGCTGGAACGCTACCGAAACGTCGAAATAAAAAATAAAAAAACATCATTTTGGTTTGATTCCCAAAAAATAAGAGATAAAATGATAAGTAATGCCACAAGGAACTTACAAAAGATAAGTATGTCATTGTTAGGGTGCTTGTCTTTTTTATCTTCTTGGCACTTAAATCCATTTTTTTATCATTTTTCCAATGTGTAACTTTTCTTCATTAATTGTATTAACCAGAATACGTTCTACTACCAAAGTGCAGCCTTTGCTCCGAATGAGGTGAATAAATTATGGCTAGTAAATATTCATCTACTCCATTATATGTTCAAAGCCCTTGAGTGCATTCCCTCTCTCGAAACTTTGATCACGCTTTCCACGATATCGGGAGTTAAGCTTATTAGACCTCTGAACACCAATTTCAATGTTATAATAAATTCATAATAATTAAAATAGTCGCTTACACTATGATTTCATAAAAATAACTGTTTCAGTCCGGAAGCAATGTATTTTGAGTCGCTGAATCCAAATGTGCCCGACGTTTTTGCGAAAAGACGTTACGTTTTGCTTGAATCGCTATTGCTTGAGCTTATTATTAACAAACTGTTTTTTTCGGTTCGGACAATTTTTTCGTAAAAAACATGAGCCATTTTAGAAAGATAAGGTCCCCTGTCATTTCTCCGTATTTAAAAAGATACATTTTGGAAAGTCCAAAAACCGACGATTTTCACCAACTTTTGATGTTGATGATTTTTGACCTACTGATTATTTTCCAAAATTGGAAATTCCTACTTGTTCTTTGAACCTTACTCTACAAGCTGGTATACTACGATACGCAAGTCGGGCGTTTGGCACTTATCACGATTGACAATTATGCAACGCAGGTTGATCTCTTTTGGTGCGCATTATACAGAGTTCGGCAAGAGTCCGGGACCGGACAAATATCGAAGAAAATATGAATTTTTTGGGAAATCTATACCACAAATTTTACTCCAACTCAAACTATAATTTGGAAGTATTTTGAAATATACAGGGTGTTCTAATAAAGTGTGGCGTATCAATGTTATATTTTTTCTTATAGAAAAACCTATATTTTATTGCATTTTTTATTGCCCCCAAAAAATATAATACTCCTTCATAAAGGTTACCTTTAGCTAAATACAGAGGGTTCCAAGTTATGCTGACTTTTTTTAAAATGTGAATATTCCGAAAAAAATTAATAACTCATTGTTATAACAAATTTTCTCTTGCATCTAAATAGTTCGACATTCGTTGAATGTATTCCACGATTAAGTACCAAATATCTCTTTACAGGGTGTTCAGAATTTTCAGTTTCATTATTAGATCATTATACTTCTCAGTTCACAATTTTCTTAAACTGTATCCTAAATCGATTTTAAAACACCTGGAATTCTCTCTAAATTTCAAAACTAATGATCTTAGCATAGTTGTAGTGGGGAACTAAATAGATCATGTTTTGAGCCTTCAGAACACATAGGGTTATGCTATCCTATACCGAGTGAATGAAAACATATAGCCACTCTGACAGAAAATTCACTATCCACTCAGACATTTTATGAAATAACAAAAAACAAAGAGTTTATTACTTTCAGTTGTTTGTTGTTAGTTCCGTCTTTATTCATCCTGTATTTTAATATTATAATAATCATTGAATTAATCTTCAACATAACACTCGTATTGTGTGAATTTTTTTTTGTGTTTTGTTATTTCATAAAATGTCTCTAAAATGAAGGAAAATGAAGGAAATTTTGGAGCACAACAGATATCGAGATGCGGTTTTCTGCATTGTATTCAGGAAGGTCCCAGAAAAGACTGGGAAAAATGTGGGTTAGCACTTTTTTGAAAAACGCATTCTGGGCCGGAAAATGCATTTTTCAATTGCATAATTACTTTCACAATAATGGGAACGATTGGAAACTCGGAAAAATCGCTCGGAAATCGTTACTT
>CAJUYH010003898.1:0-29787 GCA_910591685.1 Galerucella tenella | reverse complement strand
TTTGAATGAAAGATTTTTCAACATAACCTCAAATTCAAGGTGAAAATGGCAAAAAACCGTTTTTTTCCTTTTTTAATTTTTTTCTCTGGCAAAAAAAATGCAATTTGCATGAAACTTGGTGAAAGTATATCTTTTTCCATGCTACATAAGCACAATTTTTTTGCACAACCAAAAAAAATTATTTTCCGAAATATTTAAGATTTCTCGAAAAAAAAGGTTAATTTTCAAAAAAAAAATGCTGCAGTCAAATTTTCGATTTTCGAATTCTGCACCCGCGCAATTTGCTCGTTGGAATGTCAACTTCAATATGGCTTATCTATGTTGGGGTCGGATTTTGCATTATACCCCTTAAAAATTGAAAAAACGAAAAAAAACGACTATTATACTATGTATTATTTTCAACTTTTTTTTATTATAAACAAGTATTAAAGTTTCATGGCATATAAAATATTGAGAACTGAAACATGAAATATTCCTTATACACGAAAATGTGTGAAGGCCTTTAGGTTAACGGAGTGGGGCGAGGGGACGCAGGCAGAGATTACAGGTATACGAATATCGCGCGTCGTTAGCATCAGTTCGGAGTTTTATTTTGGAGCAAGTTTTTATTCTATTTTCTCGTTGTCTACAATATTTTTATTTGAAATTGTAAAATTATAACAAAAGTGATAAAAAAAGTAACAAAGTGATTATATCAACAAGAATTAATAATTGAAAAGTAAAAACTGTCATCATCGTAGGTCAAGATATTGATTTGCTTGTACTTTTGCATCAATTAAATGTTCAAAATGAAAGAATTTTTTTCCACAAACCAGGGTCAGGCAAACAAAAGGATGCGTTCTATTCGTCTGATTGTTTTGTACACAAAATTTACAAAAAAATAATTGCATTTATTCACGCTTTCACCGGCTGTGACTTTACTTCTGGGTTAGCTGGTAAAGGAAAAAAAACTCTGTTTAAATTATTATTAAATAATAATAATTTATTACACTTAGCTAATGTTTTCTTTGATAAGGATGAAGATCAAGAAATCATTGCAAAAAATGGTTGTCAGCTTATCGCTGATATTTATAAAAATAAAAAAAAATCAAATGTGTCGCTGAACGCATTACGTTTTGAATTGTATCAGAAAGCAACCAATAAATCTGGTTTCAAATTAGAAAAATTACCGCCAACTGAAGGGGCAGCTGCAGAGCATTCGTACAGAATTTATTACCAAATTCAAAGTTGGCTTGGCTTTTTAAATGAGCATACCAATGACAAAGCTAAGGTATGGGGCTGGAATGAACGTGCAGGTAGACTCGTACCTACATTTATATCGAACAATTTACAATTGATTCCGGTATTCCGGATATATTACTCAAAACGATTAGCTGTACTTGCGAAACAGGTTGTTCGGCAAGATGTGGCTGCCGAAAGCACGGCATGAAATGTTCAAACTTGTGCATTAATTGCCACGATAACTGCACGAACAGAGACGAGATCGTATTTGAAGATGAAAATGATCAAGAGTCTGTTGAAGAGCCACCACCTTCTCGTAATGAAAACGAAGGACTCGAAGTAGATCAAAATGATCCCGATTCAGTTAATGAAAGTTGCATTGAAGAACATGAATCAGATTTATAATATATTTTGTAACATAAATTTTTTTGTAAGGTGTAATATTTTTTATTTTTGTTAATTTGCAAATAAAAAAATACATTGTTGTATATTATTTATTCAAAATTTAAATTATTTTATTGAATTATACCTGTAAAAGAACTATTTGTTCACGTAAGTACTAAAAAAAATTGAAAATAATACATAGTATAATACATATTAAAAAATACGCATATGAAAAAGTTTTTTTCGTTTTTTCAATTTTTAAGGGGTTTAATGCAAAATCCGACCCCAACATAGATAAGCCATATTAAAGTTGACATTCCAACGAACAAATTGCGTGGGTGCAGAGTTCGAAAATCGAAAATTTGACTGCAGCAATTTTTTTTTGAAAATTAACCTTTTTTTTCGAAAAGTATTAAATATTTCGGAAAATAATTTTTTTTGGTTGTGCAAAAAAATTGTGCTTATGTAACATAAAAAAAGATATACTTTCACCAAGTTTCATGCAAATTGCATTTTTTTGCCAGTGAAAAAAATTAAAAAAGAAAAAAAACGGTTTTTTGCGATTTTCACCTTGAATTTGAGGTTATGTTGAAAAATCTTTCATTCAAAAGTTGTTCATTTTTTTATTATCTACAACTTTTCTGTACAACATTTTGCGCTAAAAAGTCATTTTCTGTCTTAAAAATGCAAAAGTAAGTTTTCAACCCCTAAAAAACCTCCCCATTTACACATTTCCACTCAAACTTTGTTCAAATTATTTTTCCTGTGTTAGTTATACCCCAAAGTATACTTTTTTAAGGGTCCCTGGCTGTTACTAATTTTTCCGATTTTAGCCAATTTTTTCCGTAATTGCACTAGTCTATAAGTATTTACACTATTAATTAAGATTAAATGGTATATCCATAAAAGTTCTCTCTATGATGATTTTCATATTTATCCACAACATTATCAGATTAATATCATACAGTTTGGTTAATGATCATTACTTTAAAATTTTTCCATATTTTTAAATTACAAAATTCATGATTAGTTATTTGGTTTTTTGGATATTTCGGGACTCTTGTTGGGTTGTTTGTTTGAATTAGATTTGGTAATGGGTTCTCATTAGACCGTTAATCTTTTTCTGGCTCGTAGATGATTTGATTGATTGGTTCTCATTAGACTCTAAATCAGATCTTTCTCAATGAAAATGACTTACATTGGTTTTGGGATATCATTAGATACATAATTTGACTAATAGTTTACTTCATATTCAAATAGATAGATAGATTTTTGTTATCAATAATTGCTGGAATTTGATTTTACATACTTACTTCATTCTTTAAATGGTTATTGTGTTTGGAGTTTCTTCTGACTACTGATTGGTTATCTATTTGAATTAGATTTGGTAACGGGTTCTCATTAGACCCATAATATCTTTCTTGTTTTTGGAATCAGATTTGAATAATAGGTTCTCATTAGACTTTAAAATCAAATCTGTTTTCTTTGTTTAGATGACTGATTTTTGGTTTTGAGAGGCTACCAGATTACAATGTTTATTCATTAAAATTTGTTATTTGGAATTATGCTCAGATAATTACTTTCATTGATTTATACAAATATTTCATAATTTTCAAATTAATTTTTTTGCTTTTGGAATCTCTCTTGACCTATTTGTGATTTTTCTATTTTGAATTAGATTTAGCAATGGGTTCTCATTAGACCTTAATATATCAAATCTATTTATTTATAATTTATTTAGGAAATTTACATATTTGTTTTGGGACATTACCAGATCACTTGATTTACAATAATTTCATTTTTATGCTCATGTTGGACAGCTTGAGTTCAGTGTCCACTTAAATTGTCATTTGTCATTTGTTAGTTTTAAATTGAAGTAGTGTCCAGTAGTAACCATATTACGATATTCAATATAATTTCCCATCTCATTTCGTAATATGAATCTTTACGACACTTATATCGTAAATATCTATTACATAATGGCATAGTCCGTTTTTTATTTTGTCATCAAAATTCACCCATTGCTTGGCCTACTATCAATACGCAATTTGCTGCAACCGATAGATAATAGATCATAATTTTATGGAAAATAACAAGAGAATTGGAGAAAGATTAACCATAATTTTTCTCCATTTTTACTGGAAAAAAACTTTTTTCTTTGTCTTTAATCAATTCGACGTCGAAAAATAATATACTTGATGAATTCATTAGTATATTAAAAATATTGTTCTTCAAAACCCACGTATTAACAAAACTTCTAGACTTCTAGTGGGTTCTTCTTATGTGAAACGGAGTCTACTGTGGCAAGAATATTAAAAATTTAGAGCTTACGATTGATTCGGTAAATTGTTCAATAAAAGCTCTAATCAGACAAATTTTCTCGCTTATATTATTACGAATGAATAAAAAATTGACTCACTAGAGACTGGGAGAGTGGATTGGATGGTGAGATTTCGTGCGCGGTTGAACGAAGCTTTCTAGTTGCTAATCGGTTTCATTGGATTTGAATGTCTTATTACAATTGTTTCTTTATAATTATTATCTATAGATATTGTGTATACGATCATTATAATAAGTACCAGACATTAAATTCTATTCTTGTGAGTGAATTTATTACACGTACAATTATTTACAAATCTTTCATTCAAATTACAATATTCCCATACAAAAATATTCATCAACTCTCAACCATTCTCGCTTTTTTAGGTAGTCATAACACAGATACAGAAGGATAGAGAATGCACAAAATTGATCATGAACTCAATATTTTCAATGTTCTTGTCACAGTGGCTACCGAACTTTGAGTACTGCTATCTGCGCTGCGGATGGTTGAATCTTAGAACTATTTTTGTTTGAATACGTGGTTTTTGTAAATATCAAAATGAATACCTCAAGAATATTCCTCAGCGTCGAGTTTGATAAGAGGAAATTTTTTTTTTCAGCGAAACTTTTTTTCCAATTTTTCTGTTATTGTTCATAAGACTATAATAGTTGATTATCTATCGATTGCAAAAAAAGGTACAAGAAATGTGCCTCAAATTTTCATTATTTGGCGTGAACTGCAAAAACTTAAAAACCAAATAGTGTACTAAATATTCGTAGTACTCACTCATCATCACCCACAAAAAAGTGCGCGGGGGTATACAGGGTGTACCAATCTTACGACAAACTTCGATATATGGGTTATTTTAAGAGATATCAAAAAATGTTATAAACAAAAATAGTAGATTTTTCAAATGGGAACCCCTGTATATTATACCGAATTCGGATTGGTTACATTTTTTTGGAGCTTTTGATATGAGGTTTTGCCTCATTATGAAGAGTCCTTCAAAGATATGGACACGTTTATGTGAAAATCGTAGGTAAATCAACGCTCTGTAGCTTATTGTACGTTGAAGAAAAAAAATGTATTTTGCCAAACAGAGTTTCGTAGTTTCGTAACATGATGCAATATCTCCGTATCCTATTAAATTCCAATTATATTGTTTCGTATATACAGGGTGAACGGAAACTCGAACCTGTCATTTTCTTTCTTCTTTCAAATGGAACACCCTGTATTTTATAGCAAAAATAGAATCTTCGATTATGTAACTTTAATTTTTGTCGAGCATTCCCCATACCCAAAGTTTATAAAAACAGAGTTATCTGATAATATTTATTGTAAACTATTATTATTGACCTATTATGTGAAAGCAATAAACGTTGTGTGTAACAAAAAATCCTAATTAATGATAAATTTTAATGAATAATTTATTCTAAACAAAACTAGCTACCAAAATTATAATCCTAACCGTAAGCTGAAGGTTCAAAGTGTTCACCGTTAACATCAATGCAATGCTGTAAGAGGGGGCCCAACTGATTGGCCAGCTCGGTCACCCGATTTAACAAAAGTATATTTATTTTTTCCGGGTCTTGTGAGGAATAAGTTTATAAAACGTTGATATGCTGAGAAATGTTAGTCAATCATTTGAACTATTCTGCATCATTGCATTGATGTTAACGGTGAACATTTTAAACCTTTAGTTTAATATTACGGTTGGGATTATACTTTTGGTGGCTAGTTTTGTTTAGAATAAATTGTTCATTGAAATTTATTATTAATTGGGATTTTTTGTTACATACAACGTTTAATGCTTTCACATAATAGGTCAGTAGTTATATTTTACAATAAATATTACAAAATAACTGTGTTTTTATAAACTTTGGGTATAGGGAATGCTTGACAAAAATTAAAGTTACATAATCGAAGATTCTATTTTTTCTATAAGATACAGGGTGTTCCATTTAAAATAAGAAAGAAAATGTCAGGTTCGAGTTTCCGTTCACCCTGTATACAAGAAAGAATATAATTGAAATTTAATAGGATACGGAGATATTGCATCATATTACAAAACTCTGTTTGGCAAAATACATTTTTTTTTCTTCAACGTACAACAAGCTACAGAGCGTTGATTTACCTACGATTTTCACATAAACGTGTCCATATCTTTTGAATGACTTTGTATAACGTGGCAAAACCTCATATCAAAAGCTTAAAAAAATTCAACCAATCCGAATTCGGTATAATACACAGGGGTTTCCATTTGAAAAATCATATGTTTGGTTTGTAACGGAGTTATGCAGCACTCTGTATAGTTCGATATAATTTCAAAATATGGACCTTCAACACTTCTACTATTTTTGTTAATAACATTTTTTGATATCTCTTAAAATAACCCATATACCGAAGTTTGTCGTAAGGTTGGTACACCCTGTATAACTGACTAGTTGTCACAATACTCGTTTCGTATTAGACCAGGGTCGATAATTTTTGGAACAAAAAAAAATAATAGTAGGATGAAACCCATCAGAGAAGGAGGGGAATATGATATAATTGGGGAAAAAAATAAATTACGGGCGATCCGAGTTCGGGAAGTGGGAGGGGGTGAGTTTTTAAGGGTAAAAAATGGTTTATCTCGATTTCTGGCAAAACTACAAGTCCTACGAACAAAAGTTAAATGGCAAAGTTGTGAGTAATAAAAAGCTCTACAACTTTTGTATTCACAATTTTCACACATAACCTTAAAATTTATGTGAAAAACTCAAATAACCAAGTTTTTGGTTTTTTATTTTAATCTTTTTAAAAAAAAATCTTTTTCACGAAATTTCGTGAAAACTTACCTTATTATGTCCCAAATACACTGTAATTTATTTGATTTGAAATACTTTTTTTTTCACCCTATTTTGACTCAATATAAAAAAAAGCACCCTAATTTTCAATCGAAAATTCTCGCGTCAAAATATCAGCTTTTTTCAAAAAGTCGGTGGGATTTTTGTTCGATGAAATCTGTACTTTCTGATAGTCTGAAAAAAAATATACATCTCCATGGTAAATGTTATCAGAAAATGCAAAAAATGAAAAAAACTCAAATTCGAAGTTTTTTTTATAGAAATCGAGATAAACCATTTTTTACCCTTAAAAACTCACCCCCTCCCACTTTCCGAACTCGGATCGCCCGTAATTTATTTTTTTCTCCAATTATATCATATTCCCCTCCTTTTCTAATGGGTTTTATCCTACTATTAATTTTTTTCAATTTTTACTGTTTTTGAAGGCTTCGGCACTGGTCTATATTCTAATCATCCATTTAAATATATTGATGATATTTGTATCATAATATTAATTTTTATCCAACTGAATACAAGGCAAGGAAGGGTAGATGATTTCCGCAAAGAGGAGAGATATCACTGTTACTATGGGCAACCTCAGAAGATGACCTTTTCATGGAACTGTCCACGATAAACTTTCACAATGGAAATAACTTCATTATTGCGATGGATATCCTGCTGAAGCTATTAGATTTGTAGTCTTGCATACCGCTGCTATTCTACGATATCCTGTAACTATTGTTAATGTGATGACCCATATTTTTAATCCCTTTGAAGGAAAAAAGCCGCCCAATGGCGTGCCTAATTTTTTTTTATAAATTCGAATATTGTGAAATATTGCTTTTCAAATGTAATTCAAATTAATATAGTGGATTAAAATTAATTTATAGTAGATCCAAGAAGAATTACATGCCTCATTCTCGAAGATTCTAGAATTGAATATATTTGTGTTCTCTTCAAGATGAATATTTTATTAAAAATTCCAACTCCCGAACACCTCCCCGAAATGAACAAGTAAGTTATCGACACGCTGTATATTTTAGGGAGAATCTCCCTTCTTGCTTCGCCACTGGCGAAAACGTTTTTTACGCTAAGACTTCGATCGGTTTTACTGGTCCATACTTCGTCCCTTACCTGAGAGAATTTGAATGGGTTTGCTCGACCTACCAATTTGACTTTGGGAATGAGCTGAAAAAATTTCACGTTCAACGCCAAAATGAGTTTCTCAAAAGTGGTCTCAATGTTAATGAACGTGAAAAGAGATGAAGGTTTCTTATGAAGTTTACTTTTTTCTTAATCATTCTTAATTAGATTGGATAGAAGCGGATAAATAAAATTGTTCTCAAGCGCAGTACAGATGGATATGAACTTCTTAACCATTCTTAGGAGTTTGAAAAATTAAAAAATATTTGCAATTTACAGGCGGCAGTACTTAAATCTCCAGAAAAAGTAACAAGTATAAATAGAGTGAAACGACACTTGAAAATCTGCAGACATAACTCAGGAACCACTTAGGGCCAGTTGTATGAAGCATAGTTAACCTAATGTCTATGGTTTACCCACGATCACAGCCATTAGAGTGTTGTACGAAACGTAGTCAAGAATTATTTTGGTTAACTCATTAGTTAACCATGCAATGTACTGAACCACCAAAAATGGTGGTTTAATTAAAGTTCATGGAATAACCGTCAAATTCTGATGTGACATAACTTACAATTGACTGTTATATAACCTAGAATTTTACAACTTTTTATTGTTTACAATGGAAAACGTGAATTATTTTGAAGAGTTAACAGATGATGGGGGTTTTCTAGAAATGATAAAAGAAGTAGAAGAAAGTTTATTTACTTATTTGTATACGACTTTTGTACCTCATTGAGAATTTAAACAGTGTCTTGAGCATAACATTTTTCGTCAGCATACTTTCTCTTGGCTGTTTTTTAAATATTTCTATGTTTATTTAACAGCACGTCACTTGTTCGTTGTGTAGTTGTACTGATAGAATTAAATTCTTCAGCCAACTGAAGCCACAAATTTTTCTTATGCCGAGAGCTTTCTGCATTCGTTTTCTTACACTCTATAACGTTTTTATACTTAGCAGCTAGAGAAATCAACGTCGATTCTTCAAATGCACTAAAATTTGGAGTACGCTTGTTTTCTTCATCTGCCATCTCTTCACTTCAAAGAGAACACACAAAATGATATTCAACGCCAAGCACGCTTTTGATCATTGACTGTCATTGATTAACGATTTCACAGTATACAAAAACGGTGACAATTTTTCAAGTTAGTACCAACAATATTGATGAAATGCTCGAATGTTACTAGAGATTCGGATAACCAACATAAAAATATTAGTTTGACTGTGGTTCAACTGATCACAACACGAACATCTTTCGTACAACGATTGATTGATTTGACTATGGTCAACATGTGAACCTGGTTCAGTTGATCAATTGGTTAACTACGTTACATACAACTGGCCCTTAGCTACTCAGACATTGAAAATTCCACCAGGACTCAATCGTTAGCAACGTGAGAAAGAAATCATTGGTGGGTATATTGAGAAACTCCAGAAATTAGTGGCACCATGCTAATACCCAACTAATATACTTTTCATCATGCCCTGCGACTTGTTCGTGGGGGACCCAAGAGACAAATTCATACTAGACAGGGGAACACGATGAAATAACCCATGATCAAGCCATTGAAAATGTCGTTTTTATCTCAAGAGCCATCCTCACAGATCCTTTAAATGTGGACAAACTAAACACACCGGGATGAAACCCAGTAAATCAGAACGCAAGATTTGAACCAGCAAAATCAACTTCTAAACCCATGTTACAGTGCTTCGGATGTTCCGACTTTTCCCATCCTGCTAGGTGTTGTACCGATTTATTTTGTAATTATTGTGGAAAAACAATCCCAACATACAGGTATTTTTAGCAAAAAAGCATAACACTGCTAAGGTCCATTCACTCGAAGTAAACACTACTATTAGTCAAGTAAATGAAGGGACAAAGCTCCTGAGAAGTCCCTGAAGACTTCACTTTGGGCTCAATTTGTAGGTCATGGTAGGTGTTTCCAAACGAGAGAAAACTTAACGCGATTAAGTTTACGGAAGGGGGTGAAAATGGCCCCTAAACCCTGAAAAACGGGTTTCTCGCTAATATCTGGCTCAATGTACGAATAAAAGAATTTTTTTCCCGATAAAAAATGAAGATCGTGTTATTATCTATACAAATGGTTCCGATAATTTTTTTCGAAAACTTGATAGTTATCGAGATAATGAGTCTTCTTATTTCAGCTGCTGCTCTGCCTGTAAGAATTCTGCTGTCTATGTATTAACTTGTAAGCGAGCGGATGAATTGCTATCATTTCATGTGACTTGCAGCTCGTTCGTACTTGATAAAAATATTTTAAAAAGCGGTCAAACTTTTTTGAGACTATTTCATTAATTTGTTCATATTTCTTGAAAAAATAGTTTTTTAATCCTAATTTTTTTATAATGGAACCTTAGGAGGTCATGATTTATCTCAGAAATTCGTTTTCAATATCTTTCTTGCGTTTTGATAAAAATTGATTTGAAAAAAAAATGATGAAGACCATTTCTGTAGATAATAAGACTATCTTTATTTTTCATCTTGAGGATACTTCTTTAATTCGCATCTTGAGCCAGATATTAGCGAGAAGCCCGTTTTCCAGGATTTGGGGGGCCATTTTCACCCCCTTCCGTAAACTCAATCGCGTTAAGTTTTTTCTAGTTTAAAAACACCTGCCGTGTCCTACAAATTGAGCCCAAAGTGAAGTCTTCAGAGACTTTTCACTAGCTTTGGATATTTTCAGGTGTTCAGTTACTGAACTATACGCAAAATCAAGTTGCGAGGAACGCAGAAACATCTATATTGCCCATTTTTGCACTCAGTGACGGCTCATATGAATGCTTGATGCTAAATGTAGATATAAACGGAAAATACACTTCTCTAGAATTAGGTATTGGCAGTGACAGTGGTAGATAAAAATACTCTGAAGATAATCCATGATGTCGAAATACGGGGCTCCGTGCTTATAATCACGGCGTGCTCACGTTAATATCAAAGACAAATAACTTTCAAAACCGCTGAAACTGTTCGTGGATCCGGGCCAGCCGCGGTAGCGATTGGATTTATGCCCTTAATATTTTACCAACCAGTATGTGAGCCAATTGTCAACACAATAAGACACCCCACCCCGCCAGATGAAGAGCCCATTCTGTCAAGATTTCAAAAGATTTTTAAGAAATGTATCAAGTCAGTGGAAGGAAACACTTATGACTCAATTCTTCAAGAGAATGCACGCCCAGGATTTAGAAGGACCAGAACTATCCCATTCGCCATACAATTTAGAGTAGACTAAGAATTATCACGATCGAAAAACGAAGAAATAATTCAAAAAACATCCCACTCCTGTTGTATTCAATTACAAGAAATTGGTCCTTTGGCACACTATTGTTGTATTGTTATTTGGATGGACTCGGACGAATTTTAAGCCTAGCAAAGTATGGTAGAGGGGCGTTTTTGCCCAGGCTATCAAAAGGTCATGGATTTTATGCGAGGAAAAAAATTTACAATCGCATTGGTAACTTCAATTGACAGTTCTTAATACATAGATGAACCTATAAGTTGGTTGAGCAAGAGGTAGTAGGAAACAGTCTTACGCATTATCTTTGAATGTGAAGCACTCTTTCATTGGAGATATAGACTTATAGGGCTCTAGCGCCCAAGGTAGTATGCCGCTAGAAAAACCCAGTGAAAAAACTGATGAACCAAATAAGTACCACTGGTATCTCCACGTAAATGGTATAACCAAGATAACAAGAGTCCTGAAGGCTGAGGTGCCAATGACTCGGAGCCTCTAGCTAGTGGTGCCCAATTATTTGACCAATAAAAGTTGTGATTAGCATTCATTAATCCTGTACGAACAGCAACTAATTCCATACGCATAACAAAGCAGATATCTTCCCACATCATAAAAAAGCCAACGCCAAATGTAATCCCTGCAGATTTATTGGTCTTCACCATTCTCTCTCAGGAACAGCTGGATATTTCTGGATAACCATAGCTCCACTTATTCACAGATCAATGTTGGTTATTGAGAAAATACGTAATCAGGCAATTCTTTTCTTTTCAATAAGCAAATGTGCAGTGACTAATCGCCTACTGTTTAATCCAGCTTCATTTAACCATCTTCTGCTTTAAGCCAAATTATGACATCACGAACTCCTTGCCCTGAATTTTCGAAATAATTTCCCATCTAATTCAAGCGTCTCACCATACGACTTGTTGTGGAATGATGTTAACTGGCCAATGAAACTGAGGCATGCTTAACAGATCATTAGCCTCTTGCTTACTTGAATTCCCTGTTTAATCTATTCTTCGTGTCAGAAACAGTCTACCACAAAAACGTATCACTTCCAAAAAAGGGTCAATTTATAAATTTAGTCTCAACTTAAATCTATAGCAAATGCTCCAGCACAAAATTGTCTATCTAATAACAATTTTGACCACAAGACACAAATACATAGCCTACTAGATAATTTCATATTTTCTTCAAGTTCCTTGTGGCATTACTTTTTCTTTTTTTTTTATTCTTTCGGGAATCAAACCACAATAATGTTTTTTATTTTTTATTTCGACGTTTCGGTAGCGTTCCAGCTACCGTTGTCAAGATTAACTAGCAATAAAATTGATAAAATAATTTTTGTTCCCTATCTGACACAACGAAAAAATATGACAACTAGACAATCAATAATAAAAAACATTATTGTGGTTTGACTCCCAAAAGAATAAGAAAAAAGAATAATTTCATATTGTTACGGTAATTTCATACGTATATTATATTCCAATATTTATATTTTAATTATTATAAATAAAATACAATACTCACTCATCCAT
The DNA here is from genome assembly GCA_910591685.1 of Galerucella tenella. Taxonomy (NCBI): domain Eukaryota; kingdom Metazoa; phylum Arthropoda; class Insecta; order Coleoptera; family Chrysomelidae; genus Galerucella; species Galerucella tenella. The sequence continues at coordinate 17,101 of CAJUYH010003898.1, read as the reverse complement.
GTTATATTTATCAATGCTGTAATCATCCATGACTTTAAAGGTTTCCTTCCATTCCCAGATGCCTTGCGATGTTTCTACGTTGTAAGAAAGATCAGAGCACATAGGCAAACAATCACACTTTGGTATTGTTTCTTTTATATATTTGAATCCCTGACGTTCTGTTATATTTGGTGTTCGTTTACTCATTTTATATAGGAGTTCCCTTAGCTCGTACCAATTTTCGGTTTCTTGCATGCATTTTAATTTACTTATACCACATATTCTCGTTGACTTTGTCCCTGAAAAATCATAATCTTTGTATTTTCTTAAACAGAATAGGAGAAATTCTTAATTTTCCAAACCCTGTGGAAGATGAGAGAAATGGAAACACCTCTCAAGTGAGGTTATAGATGTACCACAACTTTTCTGTGGTACTGCAACAATTTCTCTTCCAAATCTATGAATATTCCAGAAACCTGAAAAATTCGTAATTTCTTCTGGATATAGGTATAATGTTCAAATTAATCAAGCATTATCAAATGACAAGAATCACTGGCAAAGTGGAGCCTTCTCATATTTCAATTTCATGACACATCTTATATTATATTTCCATTGGAGTATGAGACGACTATGGCTTCTTCGCCCAATTTTCGAGAAACATCCCGAATACCCAGCGCATCTACCAGAACGACGAGAGATTTCTAGAACTACAAGGCGCGCGAGTATAAATAGGTCACGAGCATCACTGCATGCAAGTCGCTCCCTGGTACGTGAGAAACGAAGATATATACAACGACCTAAAACCGCAAAAGGTACTAGAGATAATGGACGCAAGAGCCAGAAAGCTATTTGAAGAGCTTAGATCTCATCCGAACACAGAGCTGAGAGACCTGACGAGCTACTCGGCAGTAGACTACAGAAGACACAAAAGACCTAGGAAACAACTTGAGGACCACCCATAGGAAGCAAAACAACAAGAAAACTCCACCAAAAAAACACAAAAATCATGCAAGTGGGTGCGTGTGGACACATGCGCACTCACAAGCCAAGTATATTCAATTGAATTTGTGATAAATATCTGCTAGATTATCAATAAGTATCACAAAATTACTAGGATGCTGGATGAAAACTGTGAATTGATGGTTTCAACTAACGCCATACTGTGGTGCAAGGTGTGGATTGTATTGTAGGGTCATCTAGCGGCACTTATCGAAAGTAGGCCTGAGGTAGAAAAGTAGGTAACTACTAAGGGTAATTAATGTGGCACCATCTACATTTTAATCACTTAAAAATGTCAATGTTGCCATGCTTCAATTATAAACAAACTAGATATTTCAGTGTTCCTGTGGAAATCCGAGACACACCTTAAATATATTTGTGACATTAATAAAAGTGGAAAAGTTGTGTATTTTGTTTGTTTTAAGTTCAGAACATTATCTATTTATTGTTCGCCAATCGCCACACTTCTATTATGGAGAATGATAAGTGAGTATCACAATACCAGCAATACCATGGTTTCAGTTTTCCAAAAGGGCCATGCGCTGGTAACATTGTGAAACTTACTTATCTTTGTCCATAATAGAAGTGTGGCAAATAATAAATATTTATGTTTTTAACTTAAAACAAATAAAGTACACAATTGTAAGAAATCTGTTTTTCTAGTATATATTAAGTATGTATAAACTTAATAATTTTAAAATCGATCCACCGCAATATGGCGTCAAATAAAACCATCAATTGATTCATTTTAAAAATTCAAGTTTATTTTTTACTTACCTTTTCAAATTCATATTCCGAACATTTTTCGAAATAATTAACATTTAAAAATAAACCTTTTTGATAAAGAATCCTATTAATTCAAATATATATTTCTTTAATTACCCCTGTATAGCTTAAAATAAAATAAACTTTTCGAACTTCTATGGTATCTATCGGTCTAGTTATTGACAACAAAAGCGAGTCGTAAACATAATTTATGAGAGCGCCGTCCGTTTGGGACAGCAACTTGAATCAATCCGCCCTGGAGTTAAACATCTTATATTTTTATTCTGTAATCTTTGCTGAAGGAGAGCAATCGCGCCTTGATAGAGTGTTTATTAAGTGACTCTCATATAAATTATAGTTAGTGTGTTTAGTGTATTATATAAATTATTGAATAAGGACTGTATTGAATATAAAGCTGTAAATATGAATTAATTGTGAATATAAATTAAAATAAACCTTACAATATTTTTGGCACATTCAACATACATTTGAAACATACAAATTGAAAATATTCCATTCTATTCATTCATTTTCATATTTCAATATATTTTTTTGTGATCTTTTTATGGATGATTGCAGGGAATTTTATTTTTCTGTCGATATTGCAAATTTCAATCATTAACATAAATATTAAAATCCGATTGCTGGAAAATGCAAGGTAATCCATTCTGCAGTAACTGAACTTGACGTTTTGAGGAATTCCGAAAAAGAAAAAAAATTAATGGTTTATATATACCTCGTTCCTGTTTCTTTGCCACTGGAGAATTTAGAAATTAATGATTGTTAAATTTCATTCCAGAATATTGTGGAAAAAAGTTATTTCGAATACACAGAATGTTGAGGGTTTTCAATATTTCTCTACCACTCGATTTAATATGGAAATTATGTTTATGAATCTTCGATTTCCACATTTCTTATAAGAAATCTATTCGCTACACTCCATATATGTATCAGAAAAATAGTATTGCAGCGATAGAAGGGTAATATTATGTTAGTTATTCTTGTAATGAATATGTTCTTAATGCAAAATATGCGTCATTTCCCTCTTAACTATCATTTTGGACTTTTTTAATTTGGATGAAACAAAATTGTGACAAAATCGCATACAGTGAATAGGCAGATGTGGAGATCTGGTCATTTTTTTACGGACCACAGGAGTTGGAATGCGTGACGGGTATCGCAGTATAACATGCAAGCAAACGAAAAGTCGAGAAAAAAATTAATTTTCCAGTGCAATGAGATACTTAGTGCTGTAACCAAGCTTTTGAAGTGTTTGGTTCCTGGCCCGTATTCTTCTCTTACCTTATTATAATATTAATATAAACACGTTCTTTGTTAATATTCTCCTTTTTTATATAATTTCCATAAATAAATACCAACCAAGCTATCTGGCACTTTCCTCATTCGATCAGGCTGAAAAATATCCCGTCTTATCCACCAATTCTTCACGCCTTATGCCTTCTTAGTGAGAGAAGTCTCCATTCCCAGCAGATTTATTTTATTGAAATACTGCTCTCAAAGGGAACTTTCCCACTTTCTGAACACAAACTTGATTTTAATCTGCCAATTATCTTCTTATCTAAAAGCCAATCCAAATTGCACTGCCCTCCTTAAAATTCCGAGGAAACTATGCCCAAAGAACCCCCGGAATGTCATTGGGGCCCAAGAAGTGGTATGCATCTCTCCACACCGCAATATCTTTGTTCCGGGAAAACAATCCAACTATATGACATACCCCAAACTTTTCATTCGTCATTTCCAACGTCAATAAGAATATCTTCAACGACAGAATTTCCGATCTGCTCAGAGCCACGAACTCTCCAACCTTCCTAATCGGAATCATCACTGATTCTGACCCTCAACTACACTAGGCACTTACCATAGGAATTTTCCTTTACAGCCTGAAGCACCGGTGTGAAATTTCAATTGGACTACGACCCAATTGCCCGAAAATGTATATTCCACTCTCAAAACCCGATGTAACAGCGTCACTACAAACACCGTTCATGCCATTTGACTTCCCTTTGGAAGTCCAGAGATTCTCAATAATAAATGAATCCGATCCTTTCTTTCCGAAGGACGGTAATTGAGACACTTAGTCATCTCATACCGGCCTATTATAACCACAATTGCCCATGTTCTCATGTTCGAACTAAAAATTTGATCCCGGTCAGCAAATTATTCTGATAGTTGGCAATTGATCCGAGACCGCAAATTTCTTTCTTCGAACAAAGGATTTCCAAATCACCAACTAACAAATTGTTTCTACGAACGCTCTTTTTTAATGCGCATGCCTCTAATCATTTATGTTATACTTATAAAGAAGAAAGAGTCGAAAGGGTTTGGTACACAAACTTCACACCCAGGGGCCGATCAGGGTGACTAACAGACAGATCAGGTGGGCTCAGGATCAGTAGGTTTACGGGCAGTCCAACTCCGTTGCGCAGTAATTCACTAAAAAGTTTATGCGTTTGTTGACGGAATTTGTTGCAGTTGAAAAATATGTGGTCTAAATCAGCCACTTCTAGACAGGTGTCACATTGATTCGACTCTTTAAGGCCTATCTTGTCAATGTGCAGGCATGTCCAAATTTTAAACGAGAGATGGTGAAGATTTGGTGCCGATTATAACTGGTATTTTTATGCCAAAGCTCATTGGGTATGATGGGTTGGATTATGGTGTATCTTGTCGGGTGGATTCTTTTATATTCGGTCCATGGGTTATTCCATGTTTTTCTAGACATATCTTTTATTTGGCTGAAACACGTCTCAATAGTGGTGTTGTTATTAATAGTTGTTCCCGTAACAATGGCTTGTTTAGCCAGGGTGTCAACGGTTTCATTATGAATGATTCCAGAATGTGCTTTAACCCATATGAACTGCATATTAACCTGATGATGTCTTTTAAGATGATTTATCGCCAATTTTAATTCTATAGTAAAGGGATTTTTAAAGGGGTCGTTAACATCAATCGGGGGCTCTCTCTCGCCCTCGAGCCTGAAATATCATCCACTAAACAAACTACTTGGCTTTGAAGCTGGATTTGCTCAATGAAATCTGAATAGGTATGGACCACAATGGACTTTTACGAATCGCAGTGGAGGGCCTTATAGACCCACTCACCGCAAACCTAACTCAACCATGAAGCAGCAAGAATGAAAAGATATATTATGGAAAATTTCTATTTCAGCTAACCGAAATATTTATATGAGATATAAGATAACTTTGCAATATATATGAATGGAATTAAGAGAACTGTTCGGGTGATGGGAATTGGGAAAAACATTTCACAGCAAGTGACACAACAAGTTTTTTGGAACTTTAGTTCTTTACGTTAGGTTATGTTTGGGCGACCGGGGGTCGCGACGCAAAAGATCTGACCGTTACGTTACGTTGCTTCGTTATGTGCCTTGCTTGCGTGCGTGTGCTCTCTCCTAAAGCCCGCTACTCACTATTCGTTAATGCGTCTTTTCGTCGCAGTACTTCACGAATTTTTGCATAGTGAGTATGACTCGCTTCGCCGATGCGATTCGTTGTGCGGCGCTTCGCCTTGATGTCGGTATTTGGACGAATCATCAAAGGAAAAATTGAACGATGCGACGAAGTCGACGGAGCGACGAAGTTAACCCATTCGGTCTCCACGCGAATCATTCGTTGTTGTCAGTCGTGGTGTGTTTTCAAAATGGAATGGCATGACGATTTTGTACAGTTGTACCTTAAATGGGTAAAATACATAAAACAGTTTGTAAAAATTTGCATTTTAACTGCAATGCTTACCGAGATCTGCTTTTATATAAAGACTGGGTCCTCCATCTTAATTTTTTTCTCTTTTTTTTGAATTCAAAATGACTTCATAATAAGCTTGAGCTGCAGCAAGCAGAAGTAGGTCTTCTTCTTCCGAATTCATTTTTATAAATGGAAGCTTGTGATCACACTTCGCACAATGGAACGAAGTTTCATGCATCATCGAAACGAAGTGAATCAACGCATTAACGAACGCATTAACGAATCACATCAACGAATAGTGAGTAGCCGGCTTAAGTCTCTCTCTGGTTTACGAAGCAGCGATTCATATGCTCCGGCCGGGAATCGAAACCGGCCCGCCCGCGTGGAAGGCGAGCATTCTACCACTGAACCACCGATGCTATATTGAAATTCTATGCAAAGCTGGTATTCGCAGTGCTGGTGATCTACTTGAATTTGTTCGGATAAATTTTTACTATTATTTCCATAATTTTTGTTCCGCGATTGATCTTTTTTGTTTATTTACAGCATCGGCTGTCAGGACGGTAGGTTATGTTCACTGGTTTCTAAGTTTAACACGTCGGTAAATGATTTACTTACCGTTCAGACGTCGAAAAGTAATAAATAGCATAAAAACAATTTCACCAAAATGCAAAATATATTTTAAACTGATCGAGAAGTATAAATGTCACTTTTGACATTTCGTTCATTTCGAAGACATTTAAATTATTTTATCCGGAATTTACTTCAATATGATCGCGCAAAAAATGGTATAAGCATCTCGAACGCTGAGGGTAATTACAACGTTTCCATGTAGACTCCTCTAGTAAAATTGGACAAAATGATGTGAGGATTAAGGGGTCTAGCACATTTACTTTTCGAAATACAGGGTGTTGAAATTTTGAATACTTGAATGTTTTAATTCGATAACTTTAAAATGGATGGATAAATTGATTTGACATTTGGCAGGTTGTTTTTAAATGTAAAAAGGCATATTTTGATAGAAATAGTAGTTGGTGCAACTAGTGTGGATATGATGGCCATATCGCACGAGGACGAAGTTTGAGCACGACGCCGTAGGCGGAGTGCTCAATCGTTCAAGTGCGATATGCACAATCCACACGAGTCGAACAGTATATTTTTTCTACGACCCACTTAAGAAAAAATCTAGAAAATAAAAATTTCTATAAACTGTAATATAACTTCAAATATAAAATTTAACAATTCAATTTTATGTTAACACTAATTTTTTTGTGGTAAACGTACAGTTCTTGAATGTCCAATTTCTATAATGCTACGGTTTCCCTTTTTAAATATACGATGCTGTTATAAGTAGATGTTGCCTCCCTCATGAAGGGTACCGTAGGTACCTACCATTATCTATAATAATGAATATTCTGCTAAATATTTTAAACGTCTACCTGTTGTCGTTATTAATATCAAGCAGAATAAATATTTAAAAATAAAATTAACTATAAAAAAAACTTTTTCACGGGGTATCGAACCCGGGTCTACCGAGTGAGAGTCTGGTTTGCTTACTACTCGTCCACCGAGAAATATGCAAAATGTTTATCTATAACGTCAGATGTATTACATAATTTTTGCTTAAAAGGAACTAAAGTTCCTGCCGTGTGTCCCGCGACACATTCTACCTTTTTGTTTCTGTTCTAGGAAACGAAGCAACTCGCAAGTGAGTTCGCTTGTTGGAAACCTACCTTTGCACACTGGTTACATAATAACTACTATTTTAAAATCTGTAAAAACCTACTTGGCATGAAGAAATTGACGCATCCACATTGATGCAGAGTATAGTTGGTAAGGCATTCCAATTGACAATTACGATTCGAATACAATTTGAAATATTTCAACTTTTTTTCCGTTTCAAAAAAGCAGTCTCTTTTTTGCGCATTGTACAACTTTACTGATGCATCGGTGGTTATCATGTCTGGCTTAATTGCAGCCAGTACCATTTCATTCAAAGGGACCTGCAAAGAAAATTGGTTGAGTCAAGCTCTATTTCGTGATGTCTATCACAATTTTTAAGTAGAGGAAACATGGCCAATGGCGTAAGGTATTTCATGAATGTATTTGAAAACATTGTATGATTATGTATTGTTATACATTACACAGCTCTACAAAATGAAAATTTTTTTCTGTTGCCCTGGATATTATCGCGAATTTTTAACGTTTTTTAAGTAACCAGATTACGAATATATTCATGAAAGTTCTCAATGTGCTACCAGGGTCGATGGGATTGTCACATGATAGCAGATTACTGCTTGTCTTTGAAAAGAGATTGTCCCCTGAAAAAAAAAGAAAAGCTCATAAGAGGCATTTTATGAGAGCATCAAGTATATTTTCGACATTTTCCTCATTTTTTCCTTCAATGTATCCTAATTTCTTGAAACATAACTGTCATTATAAATATATACAGTGTGGAAACCACTTATGGAATAAAATTTTTTGTGATTATTTTAGAAAATTATAAAAAATGTCGAGACACGTCAACTTTTGAATTGAGTTGCGTTATTTGAACATACATTTAAATGTACAGGGTGATTCACGCAAGTATGCCATAGTCGGTGTTGTTTTTTTTAATGAAACACCCTGTATATTTGCATAGTTTTGAAATCCTCTTAATGAACCGATTCCAACAAACTAAATAATGTATGGTCAATTATGAATTATACATGGTGAACTTTTAAAATTAATAATTTATTACACTTGAAATATTGGTACTTTTTTAAATTAGCTAGATATGGATTTATCAAAAATCTAAACTAACTAATTATTAGATGTATTTGTATATTAACCATAGAATACTGGACATTCGTAAAATTTACGACGCGCGCATAAAGTCGTTAAGGTTCGTGTACTATGCACCGCCGGGTGCTCCTAGCTATTTTCCTAATTAGTCAATAGCTAGCCAGTAGTGCGTGCGTTTGTCGTATTTTTACCGCTAAGTGACATATTTCGCGGGCTCGTCGTGAATTTTACGAAGTCCAGTGTAAACTTTGCGGAGCAATATAGGGCAAGATATTAGTGATATCCCAAATATTTCTGTGGAAAATGTGAAACCAGAGTGTCAAAATAAAAAGCGAAAAATCTGTTTTTACTGCCCCAGTAATAAAAGAAAGACGCATGACTACTACATACTGTAACCAGTGCGAGCAAGCCATAGGTGGTGAACACCGTGGAAAAATATGTACTGCATGTGCAACTGTTTAAGATTTTACTTCTTAAAAACCATTTTTTCACAATACTGTATATTATAAAAGTTTTGTAGATTTTTTTGTAATAAAATCTTTTTTCTAAATTTAGTGTTTTATTAAACGTTGTAAATTTTACGATCTCCAGTATTTACGTACATATAAAATAGTCCAGTATACTAGGGTTAAACAAAACCTGGTACTCCCATGAATTTTATCATAAATACCTAAAAATTGCCTAAAAACGCCAATAATTAGACAAAATCGGTAAATAATGTGGATTATTTTAAATCGGTGAATTTTTTTTTCTTCCCTTCGGAGCCGTCCTTTCGCCGGTACCACCTCAGCCTCCTGGGCTTATTGTGGATACTCCTAGTGTTCTGACTACAACCTATTCAGCCAATCCGTTCCCTGTATTAGCTCATACAGGTTCTTAGCTGGTTGATTGTAGAAGTCTTCTGGAGTCATTTGGGTTCTACCATAAAGTTTCTGCCTTCTGTGGTCCAGCGACTCACAGTTGCATAGTATATGCAGAGCTGTTTCGGTATCCTTTTTGCATCTTCTGCATGTAAGGTCTCCGTTGTACAGCCCTATTTTGTTTAGGTGCTCCTTTGTGGGAGAGTGTCCCGAAAAATGTTTCTTCACTTCGAAAAATACTTTTTAAAAAAACGAAAAACTACAAAATTGAGACGTTTATTATATTAAGGTTACAAACAATCTGGCTTAATTCACAATTTGTGTAAATTTATAAGATCTGGTATAAAAGCTTAGTTAACTAAAATTAATGTTAACGTTGACGGTTTACGTTTCGTAACTCCTCCGGCCTAAGAGAGAACTATGGAGTTTCTTCAGAGTTCGAAATCACTGGGAAATTCTTGAAGTCCTTGTTTGCCTGGTTTTTTGTATTTTTCTGACTGGTTTTCTTATGTTTTCTTCTAATGATATTGACAGCTAGTAGAACTATACTTGAAAAAACTATAACATATAATAAAATAGCGTAGAAGCTAATGTTTTAAAAATTTACTGAAGGTAAGTCCAATTTTGTTAGTTTGATTTTGTCTTCTTGGAGCACATTTTGAATATTACCAAGTTCGTCTAAGTTCACTGAATATATTTGCACTTTACTTAAGTTAAAAGAGTTCGCTTTTGAGTTTTCATTTGAAAATTGTAACTTGGGAAGTTCTACACTTTTAAAATTTGGCATTTTACTTGCAAAAGTCTTCAATGTAGTATTGTTTATTGAAACTACACACTGATTATTTAGTTCAATTATATAACTACCGTTTAATGGGATATTGTTTATTACTTTACCACATTTTTGGGAAGCAACCACATGAGATGGAGTGATTACTATCCATTGGTTTTCTTCTATTTTCTGAATTTTGGTATTACTGATTTTCGCTGGAATTTGTTGACATGTGTTTATTGATTGATAATATTTAATAAGTTGGACTTCACAAGGTACATGTAAAGTCATTGGTAGCTTCTGAAGATCTGTGCATAGGAATTCTTCTTGGGATACTTCTTCACAATTTGAGTCTGAGAAGGCGTAGTATTGCTCATTTAAAAGGATAAATTTTGACTTTGGTATAATGGTTTTGAAGGATTGTGTTGATGGAGTGGGTAAAGAATAAAGATGATAGTAATTGTATTCTGAATTTTCAACAATAGGTACTTCAAGTATAAACATAATTTTGTTAACGTTACTATAACTTCTAATTTCAATAATTTTTTCGAGTAGTAAAATATTTTGTAATTTTAATTCAATTGGGAATTTATTATCGTTGTCGATATTTTTACTGACTTCTAAGATTTCAGAAAATAAGTCCTTGGGATCAGCTATAGAATTATGAAAAGTGTTAAGTTTTGCAAAGCTAATAGCTGTTTCAATTACTTCAAGTATATTGTAGGTTATTTGAAAGCTAATAGAAAATTGTGAAACGATTTGTTCTATTGCAAAAAAATGGTAAGTTTCCACGTTTTCAATTTTTATATCTCTAATTAAATTTTGTAAATAATTAATACGTGAGCTTAATATTAATTGGTTATGAGCTAATATTTTAGAATTATTTTCAAAGTTTTTAATGGATGATTGGAGTAAAGTAATTTGGTTTTCGATAAGAGATTTTAATTGGTTTTGATTGTTGGATAAGGATGTAATGGCTTCATCATATCGTTTTGCATCATTTTGATCTAAATTTCCTGTTATGAATTTTACTGCAGATCCTAGTCCGTCGAATAATGATCTTCGTGATCGAGTTTTCCAAAATGGGTTTAATTGATTCAGTTGGAGTGATATTTTATGTTCGATAAATTGAATCATGTGATAAGAGTTTTAAAGTGTTCAGTGAAGTTAAAAAATCTAGGAGATTTCGATAGGAAGTCATGAATATTATTAAATTGTTCTTTTAACAAAAGAAATTCTTTGGTTATGTTTGTAATGTCAAATATTTGTATAAACGTCCAATAGTTTGATTTTATTTGTGCGTTTCCTTTGTGAAGGGGATAAAGACCAGGATTATCATTTAGATTGTGAAATTTGGGTGTGTCTAGTCCTGTGACGGTGGTCCAGTAGAGGAACCTGCAACGGGAGGTTTCTTTAGTTCTTTAATATGTATTATTTGTTTGTCTAATGTTAGTTTTTTTCTTTTTAATAATTTTCTAGATATTTCAACTTTATTTCTATCTAATATTATTGTTATGTTGTAAGGTCCTAAAAATCTTTTATCTTTTTTATTTCTATTTTTAGGGTTAACTTTGAATACAGTTTGACCTAACTTAAATTCTGGGTTTGTGTCACCTTGTGTGTTTGTTTTTTCTATTACTTTCTGTTTTCTCTTGTCTAAATTTTCTTGTACTTCTTTGTATATGTGTTTTAATCTTTCTTTATGGTTAGTAACGTAGTCGGTGTAAAATGATTGAGTCAAAAATATTTCGTTAGGGTTTCTAGAATGAGTATGTCCAAAGGTAAGTTCGAATGGTGTAAAATTTGTGGAGCTATGTATTGAATTATTGTAACCAATTATTGCATAGTCCATTAAGTCATTTTCGTCTGGGTAAATTTCTCTTAAAAGTCGTAAGTGTTCTACCAGAGTAGAATGTAATCTTTCCGCTATTGAATTTGATTCGTGGTGACCTGTTGTTGTAAAATGTACTTTTATTTTATGTAATGCTAAAAGATCTTTGACTGTTTCATTATTAAATTCTGTGCCTCTGTCTACTATTATTGATTGGGGAACGCCAAAAGAAACAAAATATTTAATAAGTGCTTTACTAATGAGAATTGCAGATTTACCTGGAATAAAGATAGCTTGAGCAAATTTAGTAAAGGCGTCGGTTAGAGTTAGATAGTTTTTGCCGTCATAGATGAAGACATCCATATGAATAATTTCGAAGGGTTTACTAGCTGTTTCTGTTAACACTATAGGAACATAGGGGGTTTGTCTGGCATATTTATTCTTTTGACAAATGGTACAACTATTAATATAATTCGTTACTGTAATTTTCATATTTTTCCAATAGTAAAGGTTGCGTAATCGTTCTAAAGTTTCATTGATTCCTCTATGGTTGGTTTTGCCTTCGTGATAGTTTCTTAGTAAAATGATTTGTTCCTCTTTGTCTTTAATTGTATTCTTTAATTGGGTGCATTTAATTAATTTTGGGCCGTTCGCAGAGAAATGTTTCAAATAAACGTTATTGAAATCACGGTATAAATTTTCATTATGGAAGTACATATAAAAAGTTTTGTTCAAATCTGTGTATTCGGCAATAAAGTGAAAAATAAAACTTTCATTGTCTTTTTCTGGAATTTTGATTTTCATAATTTTTTGATTTTCGTATGTTTCGTGGAAACATCTGTTTTTGAATATAAATTTGGATAAACAAGAATTTGGTGTATCTTATTATTTATCATTTCGTCAAGGATCGGTATACCATTACTAGTATTTTCAGTTGCTGAATGATTTGTTTCAGAGTCGTCAGAGTCATTTTTTGTCCAAAAGGGTTCTGGTGTGTTTAAACTATTACGTTCATCGTTTTCTTGTGTGTTTGTGGGTTTATGCATTTGAATGTCAGATAAAATATTTATTTTGGATGGGTTCGTATTACTAGTAGAAGGTTGAGGGTCTGTGGGAATAGTTTCGGCCAGTTGCTGTAAGAAATCTAGAATGTCGTCATGTGAATTTCCGGGGTTATTAATCACTGATTCGGTTTCTAATGCATTGATAGGTATTCGGGATAAACAATCAGCGTTAGAATTTAATGTGCCTTTTTTATAGAATATTTTGTAATCAAACTCTTCTAGTTTTAAACGCCATCTAACTAATTTTGAGTTAGGTTCTTTAAGACTAAATAGCCAAGAAAGGGGTTTATGGTCTGTATAAATGTGAAATTGTCTTCCATATAAATATGGCCTGAAATGTTTACATGCCCATACAATGGCAAGCAATTCTTTTTCGATAACTGAATAGTTTATTTCGGATTCATTTAGGGTCCGTGAAGCAAATGCAATGGGTCTATCGTTAGGTACATTTCCTTGGGATAAAACTGCACCGATTGCATATTTACTAGCGTCTGTCGTAAGTATAAATGTCTTAGAAAAATCCGGGTATTGTAAAATAGGGTCATTAGTTAGTATTTCTTTACAAATTTGGAATGAATTTATAAATTCTTCGTCATGTAAAATTTTTGAGTCCTTTTTCAAACATTTTGTCAAAGTTTTCGTAATTTTAGCAAAGTCAGGGATAAAACGTCTATAATAGCCTAAAAGTCCTAAGAAACGTTTTATTTCTGTTTGTGTTTTAGGAACTGGATAATTTTTGATAGCAGAAATTTTGTCTGGGTTTGGCTTTACGCCGTCGGGGGTAATCACATGTCCTAAATACATTATTGTCTTTTGCAAAAACTCAGATTTATCAAGTTGAACTTTTAAATTGTGCTGTCTAAGTCTATTAAATACGGATTTTAGTCTTTCTAGGTGTTCCTGAAGGGATGTACTGTATATTAAAATGTCGTCCAAATAAACTATGCAAGATTCGTCTGTCAGTCCTCGTAGTACATTGTCCATGACACTTTGAAATGTTGATGGACCATTTTTAAGTCCGAAACTCATACGTTTAAAATGAAAATGTCCTTGGGGAGTGCTAAAAGCAGTTTTGTCAACGTCTTGTGGGTCAATTTCGATTTGGTGAAAACCACTAGCAAGGTCGAGTGTCGTAAAGTAATTTGCTCTACCTAATCTGTCTAATATTTCGTGTATTCGTGGTATAGGGTATCGATTTTGAATAGTTTTCTCGTTTAATTTTCTGTAATCAATTACCAAACGCCATTTCTTTTTACCTGAAGCGTCTGGCTTCTTTGGTACAATCCAAATTGGTGAAGAGAAGGTGGAAGTGGAACGTTCGATAATACCTTCGTCTAGCATTTTTGTTATTTGTCTATTTACTTCTTCTCTGTGGATTTCGGGAAATCGATAAGATTTTGCATAAATAGGGCTATCATCTGTTAAATTTATCTTATGTTTTATTTGATTAGTGAAACTTAATGGTATTCCTTCGCAATAAAATATAATATCTCGATATTGGAAACAAAGATTTTTAATAGAATTTTTCTCTTCTTCATTACAGTGGGAAAGTCTAAGATGTTTTAAATTTGCTTTAAGTTTATTATCTTGTGGAATTGATAATTGAGAATCGGAATCAATATCCATTTTTTCGACAAAATTGACTTCGACTAAGTTTAAAATTTCAATTTTGAAAGGTTCATTAATATCTAATTTAACTGAATTTTCATTACTGTTAATAATAGTTGTTATTGCAAAGTTATTAAAAATATTTACCAAAGCTTTTGGCATTTCGAGACCTTTTCCAAAATTTTCATATTCAAGTACACCTATGCCATTTGATTCGGTAACAGGAATTTTGACAACTTGTTGGCAACGACCTGGTATAATAATAGAATGATTTTTAATATAAGTGGGGTCACTATTTGAGTCAAAAATTAAGGGAATAACTGCTTTTGGAGTAATTATTCGTTTTTGATTAACATTTATATTGGCATTCAATTGTTTTAACAAATCTACACCAATTATGCCATCAAATCTGTTACTAAATTTAAAGAGATAAAATTTATGAAATTCTTTCAAGTTAAAAATCTTAAATAAAGGAATGTAAGCGACCTCATCATGATAAGAAATATTGTGTGCTGTTTGAATATTGAATTGTTCTTTAAAAATGCGATTTTGGTAAAACTTGTAAGCTAAATCTGGATTGATAAGAGATTTTGAACTGCCGGTATCAACTAAAAAATTTGCGTTAATTTCTGGAATTTTGATAAAAGGTAAGTTTGCTTTTAATGCATTCAAAAGTATTATGTCTGGTTGTGTGAATGTGTGACTCGGGTAAAATCCTGATTTGCAGTTTCCAGAAGTTCAGGGTCATCATATGTATCTATTTCTTGATAATCTGTTACACTGTTGTTAACATATGTAGATGGATAATTATTATAATCGCGAGAGTATTGTATTTCCGGTTCATGAGAATAAGGATCAATGTCATTCGAAGTTTCTGTTGGATTTAGAGTTTGGGGTTCAAATGAGCTATTAGATTGAATATTATCATTAGTATATTGATATTGGTTTGGATTATTAATAGTTTGGTTATAAAGTTCGGTTGATATAAAGTTTGGTTTAGGCTGGAATCTAGTATTTCCTGAAGATGTGTCCATGGGCTCTGGTCTATAATTTTGGAGATTGCTGGGTCGATTATTTGGTTTTTGGCTATTTTGATTTTGAAAAATTGGTTGACGATTTTGATTTTGGAAATTTTGTTGATGATTTAAGTTTTGAAAAACGGGGGTATGTTGAGTAGGGAATTTATTTTTGGGACTAAAATTGGAATTATTATTAGTATGGAAATTTGGTCTAAATTGATAAGAATTTACAAAAGGTGGACGTAGTAGTGGGTTTTGTTGTATAATTGGAGGAGGTAATTGTAGCATTGATTGATAAGATTGTAAATTACTGAAATTTGGTGAAAATGTAGGACTTGGTAGTCGATAATTGGGATTTTTAGCTGGTGTTACTCTTAAACTGGGTCTAAAAGTGCTGTTAGAATTTAAGTTATTATTTCTATGGGTTGAATACATAAAATTTTCTTCTTCGATAACTAAACTCATTGCTTTTTCTAAATTATTTGGTAATCGTAATCGAACATTTGTTTGTAATGGTAAAGGTAATCCTTGTATATAAGTTTTTAAAGCTAAATTATCGTAATTTTCAAGATGAATTTTACGTTCACTATCACTAATATTACTGGATGAATTTAATTTAGAAAAAATTAAACTGCGTGCATCTTGACAACGCATGCCAAAGTTATACGGAGGTTCATTTTTAAAAGGTCTTAAATTAATTAAATCTTGAACTAGGCAATCAATATTCCGTTGATCGCCAAAACTTAAATTTAAAGAATCTTTAATTGCATTCCAAGTTCTTAATTCGGTTCGGGAACCAATTAACATTTGAGCTCGCCCTGTAAGTTTACCAATAATAGCTTTTAACAAAAAGGTGTTCAAAGCTACATCAATTTCACTAGCGAATACTGAAATGAGACTTTCACAATTTCCTTTGAATATAGTTAAAGTATGAGGGTTTCCGTCATAACATGGAATAGAGTCTAAATATAATTTAAGCAATGAATAGTTAACTGCTGGAGTAGTCATATTTAAATTATCGATAAAATTCTCTAAATCTAAAGAAGTTTCTAGCAAATTATTTGAAGAATCTGTATCGACTAAGCTTAAACTATTTTCTAATAAATTTTCTAATTGTCTTATCTCTAGATCACTCATAAAAATCTTTAAAATATATGCTTTCACTATCAAAGGACAAAGGAAAATTAAGGAAATAACTGAGCTTACTTACAATACAATTACTCTTCTCATTTTCTTACTCCTAGCTTATTCTAATTCCTAAAGCTCCAAACGATGCTGTTGTACCCAGGTTGTAATCTTCGTTTTTCTTTCTTCCTCGAAGCTGGTGATCGGTTGTCTGGAACTATCGGGATCCAATCGATATTCACTCAAACGGATTTAACAGTTCACAATTCGATATACTCTCGAACTAACGACAACTTAAAGTTCAAATTTTCGGTTAATCGTTGAAACGAAAAATCACTCGTACTATACGTTTAATTTCCGAAGATCCTACTGACTGCGCCAAAAATGTTTCTTCACTTCGAAAAATACCTTTTAAAAAAACGAAAAACCACAAAATTGAGACGTTTATTATATTAAGGTTACAAACAATCTGGCTTAATTCACAATTTGTGTAAATTTATAAGATCTGGTATAAAAGCTTAGTTAACTGTTGTTGTAGGCTCTCATACTGTTAGCCCTTGCACACGCAAGTAT
>CAJUYH010003897.1:0-29788 GCA_910591685.1 Galerucella tenella | reverse complement strand
AGGTTGGTGCAGAAAAACAACTCGACCTCCAAACCCAGACCGAGTTGGGAGTCCCAATAT
The DNA here is from genome assembly GCA_910591685.1 of Galerucella tenella. Classification (NCBI taxonomy): domain Eukaryota; kingdom Metazoa; phylum Arthropoda; class Insecta; order Coleoptera; family Chrysomelidae; genus Galerucella; species Galerucella tenella. Next base: position 29,728 of record CAJUYH010003897.1, on the reverse strand, counting down.
TTAAATAAAATTTAATCAATTCAATAATAATTCCAATTTCAATTAAAATAAATATTATCGGGAAATGATATAGTCGTAAAACCATCACGAACTATCAATTTATCATCTTATTATATTGTTTTTAAGACGCTGTCAAATCCCAACTTCATATTAGAGCAGATTTTCCAAATTAGTCGAACTCGCGCACTGCAATTTATATCCTCAATTTGCCGTAGCTCTCACGATAAGTCCATTTAATAAAAGCATGTCTTCACAATGAAAAATAATTAACAGATGGACAAGTTTGAGAAATAAGTAGATGTATATAGAGTTTGTAAAGCTATTTAATTATACAGTTGTGAGCAATTAGACCTCGGCCGAGATGATGAAAAGCCGCTCGTGGGACAAGATTAGGTTTCTTACACGCAAAATGCTAGCACTCAGTCAGTCGAGTGGGTTATTACAAGGGCGTACTCTCAGGGATAGCATTACGTTCATTTCCCACAATATCCCGATTGAAATGAAAATCAATTCCATTAGACTAGTTTTTGGAGATAGTGTTAGTAAACAAGCAGCCCAGGTTTGTGTTTAATAAACCCTACAAAATACAAATAAAACAGAGCACAGGGTCAGATGCTGCGAATGCATTACGCATATATACAGATGGCTCAAAAATGGAAGAAGGCTTAGGATGTGGAGTTTACTCTAGAGCACTGAGCCTAGGGGTTAAGTGGTGAATGGGAAACAATACCAGCGTAGTTCAAACAAAGCTGGCTGGTATCTCAATTGATACAAAAGAACTAACCAAAAAAGGAATTTCCGGCAAAAACATAACAATCTGCACTGATAGTAGACAAGCCCCATTCAACCTTGAACAGACAACGTGTTAAATCGGGGCTAGTACTAGAGTGCCACCAAGATTTAGCTAACGCCTCGGCAGATAACAATATTATCCTGGAGTGGGTTGAAGGGCACGACAGGAGTAAAGGAAATCGCATTGCCGAGTCTTTAGCCAGAGAAGCGGCTGGACCCAGTGACACCTACGGCCTAACGACTTCGACAATTGCGGAACTAGCCAAACGTTACACCCATGCTCAATCCCTTAAGAGATGGGATGGAATCAAAGGATGCAGTCTTGCCAGGATTACCCTGGGCGACCCTGGGAAGCTGGAGTCGAAGAAATATTTGGCGATGACCAGGAAAAACCTACGTTTGACAGTAGGAGTTCTGACTGGCCACTGTCAACCAAGGAAACACCTCCATACTATGGGGCTAGTGGACACACCCCTATGCAGGATGTGTGAACAGGAAGATGAAACTGTCAGGCATGTCTTATGCGAGTGTCCGGAGTTATCGTCAATAAGAGAGTGTGTGTTCGGTGAGTCTTGGCCTACACCTGCCGATATAAAGGAGATGTCTCCTTGGACGGGATGGACGATAACCTAGGAGGACAACTCCTAGGGAGGATTTACAATGGGTCACATGTGGTCTAAGTGCTGTGAGCCTACACTCACCATCTCTACTCTACAGATACAGATAAACAAGCAAGCCAGTAACTTTGTCTTCGTATCTAATAAGCTAGTGAGCCAGCATTTAAAGCTGGGATAATTTAATAGGATAACGTTGTATTTGTTGAGCTAGTAGATCCTCCCCAACTAATTATACTATCCTGTCTTTAATACTAGCTTCATGTTGCCGGAGATGCTAGTTAGCTAGTATTTGATGATTGGTTAGTGAACAGTAGTTATATTTTGTAAACATGTCGGGCGTCATTCGTAAAACAGTTCATTCCTTCTTCAAATCCAAGGTCTTATCCATACACGATCTAATGTAAATTGGCACTGAGTGATTGGACGTGTGGTAGCCTTTGATACTACGTAAAAATTAACATGCTTCCTGTAGACAGCAATAGTATATTCCAAGCAAGAACAGCAGCAAGCCAGGAGTGTCAATCAAAACAATCACCAAGCATCTAGCTTGAAAAAAAGTTTTAAAAATAAAAAAAGGTTCAACCTCGTCTTTGTATTGGACAATATTTGATGTAGCAAGTCGTAAGCTTGAAGCTGTCATTATTCCAACAACTAGGTCTAGACTGATAAAAAACTGTAAAAAATCCCTCAACATGCTGGCAAGAGTCAACAAAGTGTCTCTTATATGGGTGCTGGTATATGGGGGGATTGTAGGTAATGAAATGACAGAACAGTTAGCTGAATGACGTTCTGAAGGAGACTTAATAGGTCCGGAACCGTTTTGTGGAATCAAGAGGGAAGATCAGGAACTGGTAGACAAGGAACTATCAACCAGGCTATTAAAACTAGGTAAGAGAAATTTGAAGACAGTTACCGATCTGGTGACTGAACACCACACCCCGGAAAAACATCTGCACAGAGTTTTTAATGAACGTCTAAAATTTTTTGAGTGTACGCCATTGATAAATGGTACTCGCTCTCGGTTTGTACGAATACAATGGAACACCTCCATAACATCTTAAGAGAACTATTTCTTCCATGATTCATAAATGGCACGGGTGAGCACGACCGGGGAAAATTGATTGTCAAATGGTGTATATGGGGAGCGATGTTTATGGGTTCTCTCCTAGTGGGAAATCCATTAATATATATTAACAGAAAATATGTTCGACTTCAAGAAATGCTTTATAAAACTTATACGTAAAAAGGACGAAGTGAGTGGATTGGAAGAATTGTGAAACTGGTGGGATGTTGTTATAATATAATGAAAGAAGATTCATTGAATTAAGTGGGAATAAACGCCGAATTGAAGACTAAGCATTTTAATAGCAGTTATCATTTGATAAGCTTGCGTGCGTTGTCTTTAACACCTGTAGCTCCTATCCAATCATTATTAGTCTAGGAGGAATCGGTGCATGAGTACCGAAAACTATTCCACCTCAATTTTTCATTGCCATCCTCTTCAAATTGCCCTACTGATGATATAAATGCATGTTGCCATAGGGCAACCCGGTGCCATATTGTTTAAGCCGAAATTGTTTGAAAAATTGCGAGGAATTGTTATTTTTCAACCGGACAATTTTTTTTATATTCTTCATTGAAATACCAATAAAAAAGGTCCTATGACTTTTCACGATAAAGTTGATATATCCAAAGATATGAATGTAAACGTTGTAGGTGTCATTTGAAAACACCCTGTATTTTTCACAGGTCGAAAATACCCAAATTTGAGATTTTTCGAACCTTAAAAAATTCATACCTTTGGAAATATTAACTTTATCGTGAAAAGGCATGGGACCTTTTTTATTGGTATTTCAATAAAAAATATAAAAAAAATTTGTCCGGTTGAAAAATGACAATTCCTTGCAATTGTTTAAACAATTTCGGTTCAAACAATATGGCACCGGGTTGCCCCATGGCAACATGCATTTATATTATCAGTAGGGCAATTTGAAGAGGATCGCATAAAAAATTGAGGTGGAATAGTTCTCGGTACTCATGCGCCGATTCCTCCTAGACTATATTCCCATACTGTCACTTATGGCATTATCATCACTTTCGTCCACAACATTGTCAACATTTTTTATTGAAAAACAAAAAAAAAATATTTGTTAGGAATATATTATTATTACAAGACCAAAACCGTAGTGGTATTTCAATCTTCCACCAGTAACAGTTTGAAAAAAAAATCCTCCAGTGTATCATCAACGTTTGTAGACACTGCAATTTATCAAATCGCTTTCAAATTTTTATTATTTAGTCCTAACAAGACATTGTTACATAGAAGCGATATTTCTATTCGTGATTATAACACATAATTATACTATCAAGCATATCATTTGATTAAAAGGGTAAAAAGGACGAATATTTCTCGAACGTCACTCATCGTTGCACATCGGAGGCGTGAAAGTGCAGCTCTTGAAAAATTCCCGACATCCTACCTTGAACCAGATGCGTTCTTTAGTTGTTTTTCTTTCTTACACTTGCTACCAACCATCTTACAAATTGGACAACGGACTGACAGATGCAATTGTTGAGAGAAACAATATGTATACTTTATTATAAGACCATCAACAACTGCCGGATAAAATTTTTTTTCAAACTGTACAGTTTTTAGAAGATGATTTTTCACTTGTACATTTCTAGGTTTTTTATTTCTGCAAGACAAAATTTTTGTGTTGAGTTTTTTATTGAATTATATTGGTAGAAGACTTAGTTGGCCCTCCTGGGACCATTGGAAAGATCCAGTAGGATTTGCTACGCATATGCCTTTGAGGCACACGCAATTTGGGGGGAGGAGGGGTCTCGTAAAACGTTACGATGCGTTACAGTGGCGAAGGGGGTATTTCTTACACACGTTACGTAACATTGTTTTTTTTAAATAAAGAATTACGGAATTAAAACTCCCAAATTGGCAACCCTTTTCATTTACGTTTTACGGGGAATCCCTTGATTGTATTAGTCTGGTCGTCATTTTTTATTCGTTCTCGCAAGTTGGCAAACCTTTTTGTTTATATTTCACGGGGAATCCCTAGATTGTATTGTACGTCATTTATTGTTGTTCTCGTTGTCAGTATTCGTTAGTGTTTATGCAGAAGCACATTGCTATAGTCGGTGTTATTAAAGTGAGTTCATAGTGTTCATACTGTAATGTCCTCAAAAGAGGGAGATTTGTATCATTAGCTGGTCTTGGCCTATAAAGGCTTTCATGCTGACTTGCCAGCGCAACTGTGTAAAAAAATGCCAACGCAATTTGGAAAACGGCTAGAGAAAAACTAAAAATTAAAGAGAAGTTTATAGAACATATAAATGATGTTATACGAAATCTCTCGTTTTATTTAGTATTATTACCGTAAAGGCAATTAAAACTATACCAAGGATAAAATCTGTAACATACTTTTTTGCGACTTTAGGGTAAAAATGGTCACTTGAGTGTTACGTAACGTTTAGTGAGTGGGAGGGGGAGGGGGAGTACAGAAAAACGTTACGGTGCGTTACAAGAGGAGGAGGGGGGGTCAAAAATCTTCAAAAATTGCGTTACGTAATACTTGAACGCTCCCTAAATTTCTTTTTCTACTCCTATACTTTTAGTTGTAAATTGAATGCCAATTTTCAGTTTCATAATGATACTCATTATAACACTGATTTTCATCATAAAACTGATAAATTGACCAATAGAAATCTAGATTTTCAAATACCCAAGTAGGCAGACCCAATATTTTTTGTAGAATGTTTGACAGTTTGACAGTGTTTTATGACAGTTTAAATATTTCGCGTTTTTTAGTTTTTGAAAGAAATGTCGAGCACCAGACCAAAAATACTTGATGACCAAGGTAAATACATATTTGAACTCATCAATTTTTGTTTACAATAATTCATTACTAATATTGTATAACAGTAACATACTTATACGCATTATGCTATCATTTCAACCATGTGGTCCCGGGGCGCAGTGAGTAAATGCGCTGCATAAGGTTTATTTCGATCTGTACATTCCGGGTTCGAGTACCGGGTAGAACATTTTTCTTATATATTTTCTTAATCAAATTTCTTCGTAGAGAAAATAGTGTATGCAACTCTCATGCAATGGTTATTACATGATCGTTGCAAAATAATATACTATTATTGTTTTCTGTTGTCTGACATGTATTATTCCTCAGCTATCCAAGTCTTTTTGCTCTTATTACACTGTTCACTTCTTGTTCTCCAAATAAGTTTCTCATTTCTTGGTTTGTCCTTCGTTTCCATACCTTCCTTTCTTTTTTCCCCATTATCCTTCTGAGTAATTTTCCTTCCCATATCCTCACTTTATTTTACTCCTCTTTATTCAATATCCATGTCTCATTTCCCTATAGTGCAGTATGTCTAATAGCTGTTTGGTGTATCTATTCCTTAGAATTATTACTTTATTTAGGGCTTTTGCCTTTCCATTTCTTTTTGTTAGTCTTCTTCATTGTTTTGTGCAGTAATTGCTCTAATGTCACTTGTTATTTTTTCACTTTTTATGTTTAATATTTTTTTCAAGGTACTCCTTTTCACTTCCTATGTTTAATAAGTACCACTCTCACCTTTTCACAGTTTCATCTTGATCTGTAAATAAATACCCGTGTTTATTTCCAATATATACCTACAGTTCTTTGTTCTACTTTCCCTTCATTTCTTTCCACTTCCTGATAAAAGTTTCTTTTTCGTTGTTCACAAAATTTTCTTCAATGCAATGTATCCTATTCTCCATAAACTGTCTCTTTTTTGTTCGTCTCTACTCTTCGTACTCCCTTCTGTTTGGCTTGTTACCTCTATTCTATTTCTTCTTCGCACTCTTCGTCAAACCAACTATCTTTCTTTCTGTTTTTTCAGCTGTTTTATTTATAGAATTCCATTCCTCATTTATGTTATGTTTCTAATCAAAAAGCGATCAGAAGAATGCATTAAAGTGCATCAAATATAATTCTAAAAGTTTCTGCTATAACTCAATCCCCTTCAAGCAGCCATTAAAGCACTGAGCTCTTGTGTAATCAGTTCCAAAATGGTGTGGGAATGCCTAGACAAACTCAATGAACTAGGCGAGAACAATATACTATGGATTCCAGGACACACTGGACACCAAGACACACTGGAATAGAAGGAAATTAAATAGCAGATGAACTAGCAAAGAGGGGGACTGAAATTATTTCTGAGGGCCTGAACCGTTTTGCGGGAACAGCCCCAATGTAATATTGGAAGAAATAGGTGAAGCCGAGAAAAGAGATCTGACCATTGGAAAGATCTGACCATTGGAAAGATCTAGTGGGGCTTATACAATCAAAGACTCCTCTGGGTGACTACAACCTGATGAGATCAAATGAATGCATGAGTCAAAGTAAAACTGCACTAAGAGTTTTAACAGTGATCCTAACAGGACATTGTCGCCTGAATGGGCACCTGAAAAAGCTCAAAATAGTGGAGGAAGAAGGATGCAGATTTTGTGGCATGGAAGAAGAAACATCCTCCCACTTTCCAACTGCAGAGCACTTCAGAATCCTAGAGCACAACACCTGGGAGATAACTGGATAGAAGAGGTACATTTACCTGAGTTGAAGCCTGCAGACATCCTATAATTCCTCCGGGAAATACGACTAAAGGAGCTACTAGTTTCTGAGACTCTCCTCAGAAAATAAGTAGAAGTAAGGGGGCACAATAGATCCCCCAATTTATTACACACTGTATATCGACAATAGTTAATTTCCAACTCCATTCCATGCAATTTATTTAATAAAATTACTAATTAAAACAAGATAATGATATACAGTTTATCCACATAAATAACTTTTATTAATATAAAAGCTCGTTTTTTATCATTTGCCATTCGAGGTAGTTCCATTAAAATCCCAACAAGCTCTTTTTCTGCACCACCAATGGCAATATCGTAAATTGTCTTTTTGTTAGCAAGGTAATAATATTATAAAGTAACGACCGGTGATATTGGAGTAAAGAAATTTAAATCGAGTGCCTTACTGGCCTTTTTTTTGTTGAAGTCTGCTCGAATAAATTCAAAATTTAAATGTACGTTTACAATCCCGCGGAGCTATAAGCTATAATTAATGTAGAAACAGATAATCCTTTTTATTATTTAGTGGATTTCTTATAGAATACATACGGGAGTCTTGGTTCAAACCTCACAATATAACAATACAGGGGCTGTGATATAATAACTTGTTCTTTATACTTTCCAGATCTATAATCGGATAAGTTGGGATCTACTGAGCCTCATTGGATACTTCGTGCACCCTCCTGGAAGTTCCCCTCAAAGCTGATGGATATTCTCTACCGTCTCATCTTCCTGTTCGCAGTCTCGAAATAGAGATGTCATTCTATGGAAATGTTTGGTCAGTGGATAATGTCCTGATGCAAAAACGTAGAATAATACAGTAATTTCTTGGTTAGATTGCAGTATTTTGTTCTATCCTGCATTTTTTATTTTATTAAGAGATGCTTGCCACTGTTGTAACCGTTGTATTGGAGGGTTCAAAATCGGAGCTAGTCTAGAGTTCCACCAAGATTTAGCTAATGCCTCGGCAGATAACAATATTATCCTGAGGTAGGTTAAAGGGCACGACAGGAGTAAAGGTAATCGCATTGCCGATGATTCTTTAGCTGGGGGAGCAGCTGGACCAAAAATTTTAGGACCCAGTAACACCTACGGCCTAACGACTTCGATAATTGCGGAACTAGCGAGACGTTACACCTATGCTTAATCCCTTAAAAGATGGGATGGAATGAAAGGATGCAGTCTTGCCAGGATCACCCTGGGCGACCCTAGGAAGCTGGCGCCGAAGAAATATTTGGCGAATACCAGGAAAAACCTACGTTTGACAGTAGGAGTTCTGTCCGGAGTTATCGTCAATAAGAGAGTGTGTGTTCGGTGAGTCTTGGCCTACACCTGCCGATATAAAGGAGATATCTCTTAGTGACCTGTCCACCTTCCTGAGAAGGAGAGGATTGACGATGACCTAGGAGGACAACTCCTCGGGAGGATGTAAAATGGGTCACATGTGGCGTAAGTGCTGTGAGCCTACACTCACCCTCCTCACTCTACAGATACAGGGTTGAAAACGTTTTTGAGCTTCAGCCTTCCTAGCCAGAGCTCCAGGTGCTGGGATACGACAGATCTATGAATCCCCTGAGCCTCACTGAATCCTCCTGGAAGTCCCTCTCAGTACGCTTACCAACCTATGGTAAAACATAGTTAATAACATCCCCAAGAGAAATTTCTCTTGGTATGGCTAGTATTCTTCCTGTTAGCAGTCCCAAAATAAGGATGTGTCTAATAGCATCATTCCATGGAAATGTTTGGTAACTGTTGTATTGGCAGGTTCATCAGAAAGGATTGGAGCTTCAGCCTTTCTTAGCCAGAGCTTTAGGTGTTCGGTTACCTTTAGATTTACCAAGACCTTTTTTCCACGACATTTTGAATACATTGCTGTTTGTCACTTTGACCAAGGCATGATAATATTTTATTACCGGTTTTTTCCAGGCTAGTGAGCTTGTCAGCTCACGAACACATTTTTCCCGAGGTGATTCTACCAGAAATTACTTTTCCAGCTATGATGATGCCATTCAGTTCAGTCCAAACGATGCATGTTTGCCCAAAGACTATGTTATGTTTCAGGTTTTGAGTCAGTATAGACTAATGAATGTTTATGATCACAAAAACTGAGGTTAAGGGCTACTCCACTTGCTCACTTCTCATGCCTAGTGAAAAAATAGTTCTTCATGTATTAAAGTGAGGAATTATTGTTCGAAAGCAAGGGTTAACGCGCGACGCGAAGCGGAGCGCGTTAATTGCTTGAGTACCTGTACTGTCAAATACTTTATTCGCGAAAATGTTTCCGATAGTGGGCGCTGCAGTTTATATCAAAGCTGTCAGTGGAATGGGGAAAACAATGGTAACCCAGATAAACTGTGACTAACCCCATTTGTTTCAATACACGTACTGTAATGGCGATTTGGTTTGTTTTCTCCATTCTAATTTTGCTCGTTTTCGGGAATAAAATATTAAACGTATAATTATTATTGTCAATACTGTCATTGTACTTCTTCTTATTCTACAATTAGGAGGGCCTCAGCTATCAGGGCCATCCGGCCAGTATATGCAAAACATTCAGAACGTGGCACAACAATTAAGCACAAAAACACACACAAAATTAATACGGTAACATCGCAATCACACTAATTAATTATTTAAAACATTAAGAACTTAACAAAACAGCGATTTATTAGATTGTAAAAGATTTTCAGAAGACAAAAACACTCCCTAGCCAGGTCACTGCCACTGTCACTGTCAATACAATCATGTTTGTAGTATCTGTTGGCAACGAGCGTTTTGCAATTTTTTACGCTCGGCGAGCGTAAAGTAACTCTCCTCAAGAAACGTCAACTTTTCGTTATAAATGGCAAGCGAACAAACCTACTTTTCAATGTGATTGTGAGAAAAATATTTTTCAGATCAATTATCTCAATTACTGCTCCTTAAGTCAATAAATAATCCCCTTTTTTGTATACTTTCGACAATCAAATGACTGACAGGTTTGGTATGAAGCTTGTTTTGACCAATAGGCAGATTTTTGCTGATATTACACATTGAACCAAAGTTGAGAGCCTGTTTTTATCCCACAAACATTACTTCAAGCAACATCATGGTATCTTTTGATAAATATTTTGGACTAAACAAGACTTTTCTTTTTTAGGCATTTATTCACAACGATGCTTACCTAGCTCTAGTTTAATGTTTTATTGTACAAAGTTTGTCCTTGTGGAAGTCAAAAGTCTCCACTTACCATTACCACTTAAGTCTTTTTAAAAGTCCCCCCACCTCCAACACAATGCAATGTTCTTTTTTTAACAATATACAACGATTTACGAAAATTATTTCAATTAAAAAGGTAGCTCTATCATTATCTGTCGGTTACTTATATGAATTATGTCGTAGTTTGAAAAAAAAACCTCATTATTATATCATTTGAATCCGACCCTGATTGGTAGACGCTACATAACCTACAATTAACCGCGGCAATTTGCCTTATTCAATTCAATCTATATTGTTAATATTACAAATAACAGCTATTAAATTCAAACATCCTGTTATACTTTTCTTAGGCTATTTCATTTAACATTAATTAGTCATATTATTGTAGCCTTGGTATTTGAAGGTTGTAAATCTTCTTTATTATATATCATAATGCATTATTAAGAAATCCACCTACTATATACACTCGAATAATACCGGGAAGTACTATTTTATAAAGTGACTTGTATTTTTTGTTTAATTTAATTAGAGTGGATTACTGTATCCGGTTCAAAGTGTCAAATAAAAAAATTGGGAGGGGGATGAACCTATTAAAGCTATAAAATCTTATTTTCATGTCATGTAAAATTATTTTTTCTACGACCGTGTGTTTTAACTTTCCCGCACGCATTTTAGTTTTGAAAGTGAAATTATGCAAATTTTGACCTTATTAGATAGTTTTTTACTTCGGAAGTTATAACTATCGTTGCAACAGATGAATAAATATTTACGAAATAGTCCATCAAATAAAATCTACTTTCTAGCTTTTTGTTGCATTTTTAATTTTTTGAAAATATAAAATTATGAAGATATTTTGATATAACCCTGTACATTCTTTAAAGTAGTGTCATAAAACTATCAAACCACCCGGGTTTGATATAAGAAAAATATATCAAATTAAATTCTTTCATCTACAAATGACTTGAAACCGTTGCCGTCACCTTCATCGTCATCTTTATGTGACCTGCAACCGATGCCATCCTCATCGACGTCATCTACTTACCAGTCAACACCAAATATATAACTCCACTGGACCGGCAATTTAAAGTAATTTACAGCATGCAACAAATTGGGTTTTTGATATTAATATTCATAATAATTAATAGTGGTTCAAGTTTTGTATATGTATGTTAAAATAAAATAGCTTTTGAAAAATGGGTTGGTATACTCTTTTGTATATACGGTCGTAGAAAAAATAATGTTCCTAACTCATGCGTAAAGTGTCTTTTCCTAAAATCGACAAAAACTTAGTATGCTACTGTCACCTTCAAATACTTACTTAGCTGTCACAAAACTGTCAGATTATATTAGAAGATTTTGAATTCGAAAAGATAGTTTTAGATAATAGAGAATTTAATGAAAAGAAATGACATTCAGGGTTTGACCATACAAAAGTGTACAAATTTCACCATCAACTATAATTTTGAATAAAATTACTCAACAGTTTAGAGATGGGATACTTTGGTGTTATTTTTGTTCCACCATCAAAATAAATATTAAGTTACTTTACTTGTATTCTTTAAATTTGTGCACTGAAAGTACTTTTCTCACTTGTTGCACAATATACTAATTCTGAACATTCAGCAATAGGTCTGTTCCAACCGCAATCAGAAACTGTCAGAAACGATCAGAGAACAACTAGTCATAGCAAACAACGAGTTTACTTTCGCGTAATTCTCATCACTGATTGCAATGGTCGGCTATTCTCTGACAGTTTCCAACATTTTGTGATTGCAGTTGGAACAGACCTATTAAGAGCCAGACTAGGAAATATATTGACAATATTTTCAGTGTGTCCCGGCCATATAGCTACACATGTTTTGTATTGCCTATGCATTCAATTGGTTGCAGCAAGATTTGCCGGACGATCGCTTGTCCAGCGAAAATACTCTGCAATTTTACTTTGTTTTGGTGTTCGTTTGTTGTTGTTGTTATGAAAATTTTGGAGGTTATAGTATATAAAATGACTAATACTTGGTCGAATAAAAAGATTATTGAGTTTATTTATGAAATACATTTACATCCTGAGTTATAGAAGGTGGAAACCAGAATTTATAAAGACAGAAATGCTAAAACAGATGGATGGGAAGTTATCGATGAAGAATTTGGTATATCAAGTGATGAGGCATACAAAAAACTCAGAAACTTGAGAACTTATGCAAAGAATGAGGTGGAAAAGAAGAAAACCGGTAGTGCTGGCGGTATACTAGTAAAATGGTAGTTTTAACTTGTTATCAAGACTTATTTCTAGACTAAGGTAATCTAAAGTTTCACGCCTAAGGTCGAATCCACAATCTACTCTTCTTTTTATTAACTTTGTGTTTAAAACAATATAAGTCGCTGCGACGAGAATGATTTCGTCAGCCATTCTTGCATGATTGTGTAGCCCGTCTACGAAACAAATTATTTTCATCAATGGGCCATAGTGTTGCAAACAATATTGCCGAAATATATATGGCAGTTCCATTTGCTACAATTGAGATGTTGTCATGCTGGCTGGGCTATAGTTGCTAATATTGCAGTCATATATTGCAATAAAAATATTGCCCGTTCAGAAGGTGCTTCACACACATTACACTCAATTAATTGGAAGTAAAGCACGCTCCAACAATGTCAATACCATTAAATTACTTTTAATATTTTTTGCTAAATTTAATTAAACTGCCTACTGCGTTTATTATAATGTGATCGTTTTGTTAATATGCAAATTAGCAACAATTAAACGAGATACTTTTATAGACGATTGGGCTCGTTTGTAACAGATTCCAATTAGTTTTAATTTACTTGAAAATCTCTCATTGTGTTCTAAAATGTGTTAAGAATTACAGGGATAAAGGTAACGGAAAGAGCTGCTTCATTATTTTATGATAGATTATTTGGGAAACATTGGAAAATAAAATAATTTTCAGCTAGCGAAGATCAAGTTGGAAACTATAGGAAATAGTGTGCCAAGATTACACTTTTTATTTTATTGTGAATACTTGACCTTGAGTATAGTCAAAAGCGCCCTTATCGTGCGGGTTCAAAGGTCACTAACCATATGTATCAAATCATGAGGCACAGAGGTAAACTAAAGTCAAGGTTCCGGCACTGAGGCCACTGGCGGGCCCATTGTGCCATTCCTGCTACCTAGACATCCATGAAGCCGAGCCCTTCAATAAAGGCCACAACCTTTTTCAGTGGATGCCTGCTTGTGTCTCCAGGGGCCTTGACAGGGACTCCGAAGATTCGCCTGCGTAATACAGCCCAGTGTGGACACTCCAAGAGAACATGGACTTACGTTTCGTCAGTCATGCCGCAACCCCTACATAGGGAACTTTCTTCTACTCCTAGGTTGTAGAGGTGCTTCCTCACACAGCAGTGCCCTGTTAGGAGTCCTGCTATCTTCCTCAACCTACTCCTTGGTAGTTCAATAGCTGCCCCAGCGTGTCCATCAGTCCATCCCTCAAGTAGAAGTTTGGATTGTCTAGGACCCTGCAGAGCATTCCAATGAGCGAGATGCTGGTTCCTCAGTCACTTCCTTGCGTATTGTTTGTTTTATTAGGCCGAGGGTCGAGCCCGGGCCGCAGAAAGGAGCTGCCGCCTCTTCCGCAGCCAGTGCATCTGCCATTTCGTTGCCTTCAAAACGTGGGCCGGAATCCATTCTAACCGCACTGCGTTCCGACTTGCAAGATCAGCAAGTCGTTCTCGACATTCGTCAGCAAGTCCTGAGCCGATGGTATATCCACTCAGGACTTTAATTACTGCCTGACTGTCGGTGTATATGGTTATGCGTCGATCCACATAACCTCTGTCTAGGTTTATCTGCGCACATTCCAAGATAGCGTAGGTATATCTCGGCCTGATATGCAGATACAACAATGGTACACAGATTTGTGTCCTTGGGTTCCTAGAGTAAATTCCAGCCCCTGCTCTGTCGCCAGAGCATGAGCCATCTGTTAACCAGACGGTCCCATGAGGCTGTGTATTCGTCTCTTTTTCCCACACAGAGGTTACCAAAATGTGAGATTACAAATATACCCGGAGAAAATAATATATAACCTGCATGATAAGACTGCATTTCACTCTAATTATTCCAGTATCTTTCAGTTTATTGAAGTAAAGTTATTTTTTATTATTCAAGGAACTTTATATTATTCTTCTTCAAATTTATGTTATCTTCCATCCAAATACGTGTATTATATACTTCTTTGCATGGCGGCTCAATGGTCTAGGGGTATGATTCTCGCTTTGGGTGCGAGAGGTCCCGGGTTCAAATCCCGGTTGAGCCCGTTTTTTTCCAAAATATACTCATCTATATACATATTTATATATTGAATTTATATTTTTTATTACTCACAACATTTTCTGTACCACTTTATAACCTAATTTATTCGTTTTTGAAATAATTCCAACAACTATGTCTGTATTATTTTCTTGTTAAGCTTTCGCGTAATTTCGTGAAATCTCTTGTGAAAATCCGGGTCCAGAACTGGATTATATCATAAATGTAGTCATAGAATCTAACCGCAATCACCGGAATAATGTTGTAAACACATTCGCACATCTATGATCTCAGAAATGTCAAGAGTATATTAATTGCCATAGAAATTATTTATCTATGATAATTTTACGTTGTGTTCTAATATTTTCATAGAAAAAAATCGTGACTCGATACTTGTGTGGCAATTAATACTCGATACACTATAAAAACATATTAAAAAAAATTTAGTGTAATTAAGACGTAAAAATTGTTAAGTATATGCTATTGAAAGTGATTTTTTACTTGTGGTTGATTTTATTAAAAGATAAGAAGTCGTGCAGGCGGCCAACACACTTGTGCAACATTTATATCAATTGATACAAGGTATAGTGGACGTAATATTTTTAATGCAGCTATCTAATCGTATATCCCTTTAAGTTATATTGCGTACTATGACGGTATCGTATCGAATTACAATCGAACAAAGAGCCGACAACTTTAAGTTCGCACAATATATATTACGGCGAGTATACCATTGTACACCATCATGAGAGAACCTCCAAATGTTTACAAGAATATTTCCCAAAAAAGACAACACAATAGTTTCCAGTTTTTCCAGTTACAAGTTACGCAACTTCTGTCAAACTATGAAAGTTGGTGGCGTCCACTATAATTTTATTGATTGTTCAATTTTAAGGTATAAAACTCGCAATGTACTACCAAGTTTAAAGATTTAACCCCTACAGTTAGATTTATTTCAAGAAATTGTTATAAAGTATACTATAACGTAGAGTAGCTTCCATCAAAGTTCATTGTTGCTGGACTGCAGGTCAATTTTTGTTCGAAAAATCGGTATAAAGTAGCTTTATTTCACATGGTTGATGCTAATTTTCGCCACTATGGTCATGCAGGTTCTCTATAGTTGAATAGATGAGGCTTTTACTTGATGTAGATCCATAGTAAATTATGAAATCAAACAATTTTATTTTGTTAAATCTACATACAAATCTACATACAAAAAAAAATTGTTTACTGGCACCGATATGTAGATGACATTTTAGCTTGCTTCACTGTTACTACGAGACAATGAGATAACTTCATTACTCACATTAACTCAATACATAAAAATATCAAATTTACAGTAGAAATTGAACAAAATAAGTCCATAAACTTTCTAGATCTTACAATTTCAAATATAAATAATAGACATGACTTTTCTATATTTCACAAACCATCACATACAGACATTACAATTCATAATAGTTCAGTCCACCCAATCAGTCATAAGTTAGCAGCTTTCAATAGTATGATACATAGACTTTTAACAGTTCCATTGAATATTGACAATTACAATAAAGAACTAAATATAATAAAGCAAATAGCGGTTAATAATAATTACGATCCAAATTTAATTGACAAAATCATAAATAAAAAGATACGAAAACATACTCTAGAACAAGTATTTCCTTCTGATAAAAGCAAAAATAACCAATTTAAAAGCTTAACTTACTTTGGAATACCATCCTTAAAAATAAAATCATTTTTAGAAACTTTAGACTTGAATATTTGCTTCAAAACCGACAGCAATTTATCCAAATTCATTAAAAACAACAAATCCAAATCTTCAAAACTAAATAAATCAGGAGTTTATAAATTAAAATGTGGTAATGACGACTGTGATAAAATTTATATAGGTAGAACTTTTAGGAATTTTAAAACTAGAATTTCATAACACCAACGTAGTTATGACAACCAAAAATCAGATTCCAACTATTCAAATCATTTATTAGCAAATCAACACTCTTTCGATTCAAATTTTGAAATTTTGCATATAGAAACTAAATCCTTCAAATTAAATCTCTTAGAAGCCCTAGAGATAAATAAAAACAAATATTCAGATAATCTTCTTAACGACCAAGTTGATATTAACAATTCTCCCTTATTAGAAAGATTCCTGTAGGATTGTTGTGAATGAGTTTCCAGGTAAACTTGTTAAATACTTTAGTTAATCCCATATTTAGACAAATTCATTTCATATCCTTGTAAATAGATTATAATTTTATTGTTAAATATCCGTATAATTTAGTATTAAGGCACTGTATAAATTGAAAATGTCTCATTATACCTCCATTCGTTTGAAAAAGCTACTGTGTTAGCGAAACGCGTCACAACTTTAAGTTTAAATATAAAGTAGATTTAACAAAATAAAATTGTTTGATTTCATAATTCTCTATAGTTGGTGGTGTCCATCGTTATCAGTGTAGACCAAGCAACGGAGCATGCGAGTATACAGTTTGGCAAGTTTATCTGTAGCTACGGGGCGTCGGTAAGAAGGGAGGAAAAACATGGCGTATATCTGTCAAACGTACAAATGGCGTACGGTACCTATTTTACCAAGTAAAACTGAAATTACAAAGGTAACTGACAATACGAACACCACTGGATAAATCAATATCAGTCAATTGACGAAGTGAGAGGGAAGAACATACGCACGCGCTTGCCAATAAGAAGTCACCTGGTCGATAAAAATCACCAATTATGTAATCGGAGGGTGTGGTCATTATGGTTTTCGTATAACGTTGCCAGAGCTTTGAGAATCCCATAACAAATTTGGAAAAGTGTTCTCTTTTAATATTCATAAATTGGAAAATAATGTTAATAGAATAAATCCAACGAAACAAGCACATTATAAAATGAACGTTCAATCATATTTTTAATATTGTTAATAATAAAAAGACCCATTTATAATTATTATCACTACATAATCAGTTCTTCTATTTTTTCATAGTTAAACATGGCAATGTCGAATGTTTCAACTGCATTCCTTTCACGGTTTCAGATAAACTTGCCAAAGTATATATATGTATATTAAAAAATTCTTAGCCTACTATAGAACCAAACAATAGAACCTGCAACGTCTCTAGACCTTTCAAAAAAAATGTTTCTTCTTGCTCTACAAACCAGACCTCCACAGCTTTTATTACCTCCTCGTTGGAAGAAAATTTACGACTTTTTGAACTTTTATTCAGTTGAGGAAAGATATGATAGTCGGACGGAGCCAAATCTGGTGAATAAGGGGGTGTTCTAGTAATTCAAACCCCAAATCACGAATTTTTTGCATGGCAACATGAGATTTATGTGCAGGGGCGTTGTCCTGCAAAAACCTTATTTTTAGTTTTTTCCATATAGCGAGAAACGTACTGAAGCAATCTTAATGGTATGGGGAGGTAAATTGTAGATAATTGGAATAAGAACAAAATGAGGGGTCGAGCAAGTCAATTGGATAATTAGGAACCGGGAAAAACAAGAAAAACCGGAATATTAGTGATTTTTTTGAAAATTCATATCTTTGTCACTTTTAATTTGCAAGAGCTGAAATTTGGTACAAAAGAAGTTCTTCGTATGCCCTTTATATGCGCGTAGAGCAGACGCAAAAATATCAAAAATATTTACCTATTGCTTGGCCTAGTGTTTTATCGAGAAATCTGTTACAGAAATATCAATGAAATTTATATAAATACCTGTTTTTAACAGTGTAGATACAAATTTAATGCAAATAAACAGTCAATGATGATAGCATAAGTATTATAATTTCAACTTAATTTTAGTTAGTCATTATTTGTTCATGAAAATGACAAGGTCGATTCTTCTAGTACTATTATTGTTGATGGATTGATGAAGCATTTAAAGATTCAGCACACAAGTGCAAATATTTACAAGGTGACTGAATTAAATCGGCAGCCGAAGTTTTAATTTCTACGCAAATAAATGGAATTTTAAAACGTAAATCGTGGAAATACCTACAAGTTTGCGGATGTTGTTTAACATTTATAGAAACTAAAGATGGAACTATTCGTCCTTTATCGAGGTTGTTGGATTTGGTTCAACGCGTACTATCTTCCTGTATAAATATATATCCAGTTCATAAGTAGGCAACACAGAAGACCTTTTTTTGTTTAAAAATGTCGATCATACAGTGTGACCCATTTTGTTACGCATTCTTCAATCGATTTTGTTTTAATTTCTTTTGTTAGATTCAGTATCAAAAACAGTATTTTGGCACAAATTTTCATAGCTAAATTACTATTCCCAAGGCCCTCTATGTTAATTTTTATGACCGTATTGTCATAGACTACTTTGCCAACAATCCAAATTATTAAGCACAATTTTACATTACTTTCAGAAGCTATAACTCCAGAACGGGTTGTTATAGGCTTCGAATTTCCACTGTGCAATATGTTTGAGTCCCAGTTTTTGTTTACCATGTTGCCATTTCAAAAATTTGTCTACATTCTACCAAAAAAATTAATGAAAATACCACTTTTTCCAAATTCATGTTGTAATAACTATGTCGTTAATAAAAAATTTTCATATATATTATAATACCACGAGAGTGAAAATTTTGTCGGCAAAATTTTTCGATTGTCATGAAAGTTTGTTGCTTGGCAATTTTGCGGATGACATTTTTAACAAATTTTGGATTAAATGTCATAAGCAAAATTACCTAAAAGCAACAAACTTGAATACGACAATATCAAATAACTACACCGTACCACCGATCAATTTCCTCTTCAAAAATTTCCATAATTTTCATATATAATACCACGAGAGTGAAAATTTTTCGATTGTCATGAAAGTTTGTTGCTTGGCAATTTTGCGAATGTCATGATCAAAATTACCTAAAAGCAACGAACTTGAATACGACAAGAGAAAAATTTTACCATACAAAATTTTTAATTGAGTGGTATTCGACATGACTATTTTACGAGAGAAAAACTAAAAAATCATATGTTTAAACGTTTTATTTATTACAAAAAAATAAAAAAAATAATAACATAAAAAAAAAATTACTTATTTATGTAAAAAGTACAATTATTATAATTGTACGTTGTAGCATTATTTTGGGGATTGTTTTGCATCATAACCTGTGATTAATTTAAGTTAGAAACTGAGGATTCCTTTTCTTTATTTTTATTTTCTCGAAGGTTCTCTATAAGTTGGAAATGGTGTTCTTTATTTAATTGTAAATATGGTTTCAAAGAATGGGCAGAAGAATGTCCTCTAAGCTTAATTACTTCTTGTTCACCAACTCCTTCTTTTGCTAATGCAGATATTGCTGAAGCTCTATGTGAATGATTGGTTATTCTTATTTTTTTTGTGTCTATACCAATTGATTCTGCTGATATTTTCGTCCACTTTGAAATTGTATTAATTCCCAATGGTGAATTTTTGTACCATATTCCTTTCTCCAATTTGGATGTACTGTTAAAAATAATCTTGTTGTTGTTAGATAAGGATTGGATTCTCTTTTTTCAATAATTTTTAAAAATAAACGAACGGGACACAAATTGTTGTTAGCATTATTTCTTACCAGCCACTTACTGCCAGATAAAGCTTTTGATCCTCCTTGTGTCGTTTTGGAAAAGATTGGATTATATTCTACCCTGCCAGTAAAATTACCTTTATTATCATATTCTTTTTTAAAGTAATTAATATCACAATTAGCAGCTTCATTTCCACGCCATGCTAATTCGAACGAACATAAATGAAAAAACTTTTTTTGTAACCCATCAGGATTATCTTCAGAATAGCTTTCTACCATTCCCATTAATTCTTCTTTGGTAAACGCATTAGAACTTCTTTTTCTGGTTTCAGGTTCAACCTGAATCTTTTTACGTTTTGTATCCCTCGCCAATCTAGCAAATTTATAGGTAATATCTTTAAATGGATCAATTTTGATGTTAAATTCTAGAAAATATTTTTCCTGGGCCATTTGAGCAGTCGTATTCCAAAGTGTTTTCACACTAGCTTGAGTATAATCAGTTCCATCTCTTTTTTTCATGTTTAAACCATAATCTTCAAGAATTTTTGCTATAACTTGTTCAGAAGTATCCTTTTCTAACGTATAATTACGTGCGTCCAGAAACATTCTAAACTGTTCCCACGCAGACTTTTTTGTCTTCATTGTATTTCGCGGTACAATTTGCTTAATTGTACTCTCTATTTCATTTATTGAATTACTTCCAAATCTTGTATTATTCATGTTAATAATGCTTATTTAAATTTTTGAAACAGTTTTAATAATTTTTTGACAGTTAAATAAATAAATAAACAACTTAGTTTCCTTAAAAACCACTAACAAAGATTTTATATTGAATTTTATCACAGAGTGATAGAATTTTATACACATAGATTTGATATATTAAAAATCAAAAAATTGCCGCGACAAGACAAAAAATTGCCAATCCTTCAAATTTTGTCAGTTATCAATTTACTCTAGTGAAATAGTCTATAAAATTTTGGTAGTTTACATTCGCGATGATTCTGAATCCAGTGGTATAGTCATATTTGAGACAAAAAATTGCCTAATGTACCTTTGTCTTTTTGGCAAAGAAAAATTAATATAGAGGGCCTTGAAAATAGTAATTAGGCTATGAAAATTTGTGCCAAAATACTGTTTTTGATACTGACTCTAACAAAAAAGATTAAATCAAAATCGTTTGAGAAATGCGGATTTTACAGGGGTGCTTCCAAACAAAATGGGTCACACTGTAGAAGAACGAATGGATTAAGTGGAGTAATATGGTTAATATCACGTCATTTTATACAACATGCGGACTATTTATCAAGAAATGTGTTTGTTTCAATTTTTATTAACTGGAGGATTGGGAATTACCCATCTATACCTATTCATATATAAATTAAATCATGTTTTGTTATATAATAATATGACTCGTTAATATTTGTTCTATTTTGATTAACTATAATAAATGATGTTTTGGTTATACCTATATTTCACTGGAACACTCATATCTGAAAATATTCTTCGAAATAATGTTATACAATCTTATATTATAATGATACCCAGTAAGCATCTACTGTGAAAAAATTATACCTGAAGAATTTCATTTTAAAATCGTCCAAAGTTAAAAAAGTCAAAGTTTCGAGAAAATAATTCTATTCCAAATTTAAAACACCCTGTAAAATGCTGCAAATGCAACATAGGATGTCTACTTGTGTCAAAATGGACACTTCATTGGTCATTAAAAAGTATAATATCAAAGCACACTCACCTAATCTAGCAGAATATCTCTCATCACATCAGAATTGAAATCCGCCATCACCAAAAATATGTCTTATTGTCACTAGCGGCCCGAGATCACGTTAACCTCACTATATTCGCATCGGTCACTAAAAGTTAGTTAGGCAACACTATGTACACGGTAGGCTTGAGTGAGAGATTGTTTAAATAATTAGAAGCTTCGGGAACAATTTCCAACATTTCAACTATCAAATATATTTTGAATACAACTATAATACCTAGCAGAAAAATATTTATTTGTTCAAGAAACGTATCTGAGTATTTAAAAATGTGTTGAAAATTCTATGATTATCATAAATTGAAGTTAAAATGTCAAATTCTTCATTATTATCAGTAAATTAATTAATATTATATTATTCAACCAATGATTATAATCTTCCTTTGATTTGCTTCCTTGGGTTTAGAATGATTATTTGAATAATAAAAATAATAAAACACAAACTGAGTTGAGTCTTCCATAATACGTATGTTTAATTATTGTTTTTCCATTTACTTATATATAGCTGGCCAATAATAATAATAACAATATTCAAATTATTCACCAAAACCAAAAAAGCAAATCAAATGAAAATTAAAATAATTTATTCACATTAATAATGTCAATATTATAATTCATAAAGGAAACGCCACTGGAGTAAATCAATAACACAGTCAATCCTTAACCGGCTTGAACTAGTTTGAACAAAAAAGCTTTTTTTCAAACAAAAACCTTCCAGCGATAACTCAATACATTTGTTTAAATGGAATGTTTTAAAAGACTAGGTTATTTTAAACTGAAACTATTTGAAATGGTTAATGATTGAATATATTATTATATAGTACGTTATTCATTTATATTAAACTACTAAGCTCTGATTTGGAATGATATTAGGACTTGAGCACTATTCATGAATACAAAACCCATAGCTTACGTAACTACTTTCATCTATAACTTACTTTACAGGTAAAATCGAAAAGACAGAAACGCTGGAAATTGGGAATTCAATATAACATAAAATTTATAGAAAATAGATAACATCAAACCTACTTACATTTTTCACTCACTTTACAACATTTTAACAAAAATATCACCGAGAAACCGTACCTAATGAGTACCTACCGCTAGCGAAATTAGTCATAAAACAATTCTTCTTTTTCGGCACCAAACTGTCTGCTACGTTGTGTCTTTTGCATTTACATGCAGATAGGCAATTCTATATACACTTACGCATGAGGGTAGTTGGAAAAATAGGGGAGCACATACATGTAGAATTCCGTAATTTAACGTGGTGTTAATTCGACTATATTGAAGCCATTTGAATTAATTCCACGTTCTTATAAATATATGAAGCTATAAGAACTTTTAATCCTAGCTTTGGCATTAGAAATCATCAGCTAGTAAATCAGAAAATGATTAGAATACCAAATTGTACCCTTAGTTCTGAACCTTAAAGGTACTGATAACTCGACTAATTGGAGACTTAGATCGTTGTAGTAACCACCAATCGACTAAGGGAAAATTTTTATAATATCAAGTGAATTTTGGGTTGTTATTTCCAAGCATTATAGAGGCACTATAACCTATTTATTATTAGTATAAATAAAAATTAAATAAATAAAATAAAACTCCACCTTAAAAACCATCATAATAAAATCTTTACACCTCCAGCACTGCGTGCTAGCAAATAATCATCTCAACCTTTACCATTGTCCTTGTTTTAATTATTTTATCAATGTGGATCATCTTTTGCCGCGAAACAATCGCATGTTTGTAACGAACGAAAGGGAAGTGGCATTTCTGTTATTGTTTACGCCAAGTTTAAATAAATTACATTCATTTCATCAACTTCAACCAATTATATCTCAATTATTAAATAAAAATATGGTTCTAAGATAATAATGGACATACAGGACACGTACTGTAATGCGTTGGGAGTGAAAAGGAAGAAAGGTTCTCCAATTTACTTGCTACACCAGTGGGTCAAAAACCAAGGAAGGTAGGGAGCAAGGATATTTATATTTAAGCCAAAGATAAGAGTGTCACACTGGTTATGTCGAGTAAACGAAGGTGTCAACATGGGCAACTGGTCCAGCAAGAGCAATTTTTTTTAATTCGCAGGTTATGGTAGGCACATTAAATTCCCAAAATGTCAGATACCTTGTTGAAGGGTGGGAAAATGGCTCTGAAATTCCAGAAAATCCGTTTTCCCGCGATATCTGCCGATATTTGACCACTGAAGAATTTTTGTTCAGACGAAAAATAAAGAGCAGTTCCTTACCCACAAAAATGATCCCTAGCATTTTTTCGAAAAATTAGATAGTTTTCGAGATAAATGGCCCGAACGCCGACCCAAAATTGAGCTCCAGGCCGGCTTATAGAGAGCACGCTCTGAGGGCTTGACGTCCCCAAGTAAATTACTAATTTTTCAATAACTCGCGTGAAAATCAATATTTTTTAATGAATCAAAGTGCGGGTGAAAGAAGGGATCAGTGGCTACCAAGGTGTGTTTTTATTCACTCAATTTGTGCTCCTGGGTCATTGAAAAATCAGGCCAGAATTCGTCTTTGCTAAATTTTTTAATGCTTCCATGGATTTATTCATATTATTTCTATTAAAAGTTATTTCAACCAATCCTATTGGATAATGGTTCTTTGGTGGGTACGTTATTTATTCCGAAACAATGCTACCAATAATTCGCCCGTATTTTTTTGAATAATGTGTTTTCCAAGAGGCGATTTTTGTGAATTTCCGGAGTTTTCCCGAGCGCTCTGGTTTATCGGGAATTTCTCGATGATTAACTGTCAAACCCGCTTATAATTGATATTGGGAGAAAGGTTAGAATATCCTCTTGCCAATGGTATAATTTTTTTTGGCCCAGACCCCTGGGTTTTCAGTAAAATCGGGGAAATTTCCAGTTTCCTGAGGGAAGACAGCTATTCTTCTGAGTTTTTCCGAGCAGTTTTTTTTCTTTAGAGTAAAATTCTTCCCGGTCAAGCATCATACCCGATGAAAGGTCACATTCTGAACTTTCCTTTGTTATGTGTATCAAGTATTTTATTTGATGCATTAAAAAGAAATTTGTCTCTAAATTTGTTGTAATGGATGCCTCATTTTATTCTCGCACGCCGCCACGCCACCCATCTATAGAGTGGTCGACGGTGTCTGCTATAGTGCGTGTACACGTGGATGCTTTCTGCTGCATTGTTTGTCAACAACTGACAATTTTACATGTAAACACCATCATTTTCGTGATTTTTAAATAATAAATTAGTAGTATTCCAGTGTAAAAAGTGAAATTCAAGTCATTATTAATTTTATTGTTATTATTGAGTACTAAATTTTGAAATTTTTATTGATAAAAAACACAGGGAAATATTGAAAATTCTTGAGCTTCTTTTTTTTTGGAGCACACGGTGAGGTTTCATTTTTTTAATTAAGATAATTAATATTGTTGTGGGTGAAATGACATCTAATGATTTGATAAATATTGTTCATTCCTGTAGAAAAATGGAAGTCGCAGAGGATTCTAGTACGCCCGTGTGTTTGATTTGTGATCAAGCTCTGACTGAAGACGTTACAACGGTTACCCGAGGACTAGAAACGTCAGTTTTTAAGTTTCAGAAAACTGCGAACTTTCCAACCACCATTTTTGCAAAATATATTGGTGTAACGAAAAAAATTATGGGGACAACTATTGTAGGTAATGAACTGCTCTTCATTTTTTGTACGAACAAAAATTCTCTAGGGATCGTAGTTCGGGAGATATCGGCGGAAAACGGATTTTCGGGATCTCTAGAGCCATTTTCCGACCCTCCCACAAATTTCAGGAACCTGACATTTTGGGGTTGAATGTACCTGCAAATTAAAAATAAAATTTTTCTCGCTGGACCAGATGCCCATGTTGACGGTATTTTTCGCCTTCATTTACTGTACTATAACCAAATCCTTCCAAAAGGTCGAGGAGGAAGGTGAGTAGAAAGCTACCAAATAGAATTGATTTGCCCCTCACTGAATATATCCAAATCTTCATATGGTAGGGAACCTTCAAATAAGGGTAGAGCTAGTTTTATTAAGCTCAGAAGTTGATTGCATTTCAAAAGTGACCTTCGGTTTTCACCATTAAATTCACCCACTATTAGGCAACTAACACACGGATAACGATCTTCCTCTCTCTAATAAGCCTTAATATTCGTAATAATAATAGAATCTGTGAATGGTGCACACTGCAAAAAAACACATGATAAGAAGATGCACGATTTGTTTCACCTTCTAGAAAGAAGGTAAATGATGTAATTGTGTTGGTAAAACGATGATGATATCATTAACTCATCATCTGAAAAACTTGATTTGTTCCTCATTAAATAAAACTCAAGGTGGAATGTAGTTTACAACGCATCAGTTTTTGCTCGAATCAACAAGTGACTAGGTTAATTGTAACGCCAATAATGTTATTTATCTTTATTAAATCATCATATTCATTTTTTATCGCCAACCGTCAGTGAAGACGTCAATTATCAGATTGATTTCCAGAGGTAAACAAACAGTTCACCTTATCGTACAATAAAGTACTTTTTCTATTTTGACATATGAAGTAACACTTTTTAAAACTGATTGACATTATGAAACGTCTTACTTTTTGTAACTAGTTGTATAAAGTGAAATTTTATGCAATTGGTGACGAAAAATGTATTTCAAAATTAGTGACAAAAAGAATTATTCTATTTATTAAACTGTTATAATACAAGTTAAAGACATAAATCATAAATTAATTAATTTTTATAAATATGATAACACAATTATTGCAATTATTCAAATTAATTCCCGACGACATATTTTTTTCATTGCTCGAACTTGCTGTTATTTGCATTAGATGTTTCACCAAATATTTCTTGCACTATAAGTTTTTTATTATTCATGGAATTTTCAGCATATCCCTCCGCAACAGAGGTAGATTTCCAACCTACATGCCTCTTTAATTTTAAAATATCAGCGCCACTGTCTGCTAGGAAAGTGGCAGAGCTTCTTCTGAAGCATTGGCCAGTATATAGAACAGGATTTGAAAGACCAAGAGATTGTGCAATAACTTTTGGCAGACTGCTAAATGTGTTAATTCCCACAGGATATCTGGTACATTTTCCATTCGCATATTTTACAAAAAATCTGTTGTATTTAAGAACCTGGGGACGCAACTTAATATATTTTCTTAATATTTCAACAATATTCGTATTTTCAATGTCTCCAGTGGTAATTGCAAACTGCCGTGTAACTTTTGTTTTTGAAGGTGGGATATCAACACTAAAATGGCTTCCTTCGTCTATAACATTTTCAACTGGAAGAAATGTTAATTCTGCTTTTCTGCATGCTCCTGCCATTCCAATTATCATTTCCACTAAAAATTTGGCAAAATCTTCTTTAATAAAAACTTTTCACTTCTTAGCACTGTACCCGTCCGCTTGCCTTTTAATATATGCTACCAAATTTGTATATTTTTTAATATCAATATTCCTTTTCAGATTTAGTTCAGACCTTAACATTGAGTAAAGTGTCCATAATGTGGAAACTTTTAGATCTTTCTTACCCTCAAAATATGCAAGTAAAACTTTCTCATTAACATGTTTAATTTTCTTCTCATCACACCACGTAACAAATTTTTCGTATGCCAAATCATAAACTGCCTTTCACTTTTTGGGAATTACTGATAATAGAGCATTACCTGCTGCCTCTTCAATATCGCTTGGTAGCTCTTCAGAACTTGAATCACTCATTTTTTAAAAATAAAACTAAAAATATATCAATCTCGCTAAAAACCTTCCGTCTAGACTTTCTCACAAAATGTCAAACTGACAACCAACATGAAGTAACAGCCACAAACTAAATTTATGTTTTCCAAATCTGTATCAATTATATTAAATTTTATTTTTTTATTACTTTCTTCAAAATTAGAAAAAATCTTGTATGCAATACGTTACGAAATGAAATTTTGTGTAACTTGATCTCACGCGTTACACAAAATTAGGCATTTCGTAACTGATGGCATAAATAGCTATTATCTGCCGCATTTGCTGCATTGAAATATGCCTCAGTTTTTTATATTTTAAACTCTGAACAGTTGCCAATAAAATTTTGTATGCACCACGTCAGTAAAGTGCCTTTATCGGACTCGCATCTTATTCGCCTCGCTCGCTTCTCTCGCTCATCTCATAATTTCAGACTCGTCCAATAAAGAATCACTTTACTGCCTTGGTACATAAATAACATTTACTAGTGGAGAATTATTTATTATAACAGCCAAATGGATAAACAAGAATCAGCAAATATCGCTTGTCTGACGTTGCTGCCAAAAAATCAAGGAAGAGGTGTGAAGCAAACTTCAAGAAATGTTGCCAAACAAAAACTGTAAGTGCTTTTGGCTCACTATCACGAAAAATCTGATGTATTAATGTCTCCATCAAGCTTATGGTGTGTCTAGACTATTCCATATTGAAATTCCTACTTTCCATAGAGAAAAACATGGATATTTCCAAGTTTCCTAAACTGTCTTGAAGTATGCTAGGGTAGTGATTCCGAGGCTGGATAACGGCGAGTTTGAGGAGGGCTAGGTTGGTATGTATCCACTTAAAGATGAGTCCAGCACTGTCTGGGTCCTTGGCTTCAATTACAAGTGAAATTATTAAATTTTTGGACTTTGAGAACTTTAAGGAGTACCTATAGTGGGCACTGCCTCAGAGGAACGTCAGCCACTTTATCAACGAATATTGGAGTTGATGTTTTAGCTTTCAAACGACATGGCGGAGAGCGTCAACAATAAGAAAGTTTTATACAATATAAATAAGCCAGAAGTTTCCTGCAGTACGTCAAAAGTAACAGAAAACTTGGTTAGAGATGGAGAAATAAGTAAGAAAAAACAAGAAATTATTTATTCAAATAGTGTTCAAAATTATAATGTAGGAAAGCAAAAACTTAGTTTATGTTTCTTTGTTAACCTCTTTTCTTCAGTACCTACCATCATTGACACTTCCTATTGTTATAATAGTAGAAATAATTACAGAAAAAAAAACAAGTATGAAGCTTAGACATAATCGAACGCAAATAAGTGGTAATCTCTTACAATGGTTACAAGGCCAATTCAAGAAAGAAAAAAAATCATTAGAAGATCTGATTATTTGAAGAAACGGATGATACTTTGTGTTGCACATTTTACGTAAACCAAGGTCAGTTTTATTATATTTATATACAGGTCTAAAGTTGTTTGTTTGTAAAATATCGTGCCGTATTGTTTGTTGCATGTATTTTATATATATTCATTAAGATAATTATCTACATCTACAGCCTTTCAATTAATTACTTAACGGTGAATAAATTGCTGTTTTTTTTTTGTTTTCGTTGTGATGGAGAATTCAGGATCAAATGTAACAAAATGAGAGAGTGATTTGGGTCTAGATTTTTTCTCACCTAACACCACAGACCAATTTCTTTTTCTTCCAGAATTCTTGGAGCCTTTTAAAATAGTATATTATACATCAAGGTGGTGAAGACTATTATTATTGACCAAGCACCAAGATTTCGCGAGTTGCTTTGTCCCTAGCGAAATAATGTGCGAGGTTTATAAATGTCTTTAGCACCATGGTGTATATACAATTTTTTCCACTACTAGCCAAATTTAAGACAAAAGTTTTAAATTATTCACAATGGGATTTTTATTCAAATAATCTCATCTTGATAGGTAATTTAAAGCAGCAAATATGTTAAAGACAATCTCCTGGGTATACAAAATCATGGTGCACAACTTGTTGTTGAACTACTATCCCTGAATTCTCAAAATATTTGAATCTGTCCATTATTGACCTAGATATAATATGGTTTTGAATGAAACTAACTGTTTCTAAATGACTCCACAATATATTTGAAAAAA
>CAJUYH010003896.1:0-26934 GCA_910591685.1 Galerucella tenella | reverse complement strand
GATGGATCACTCTAAAAATCGCTACCTGATCAACTTTGTTGGGATGAGCGCGACCTTTGTTTGGAGATATTTTAGTTTGTATTTTAGTGAAAATGAGTGAACAGCTGGAAGTGACATATCATTACATTAATAAATTGTATAGTTTGTCAGGAAATTCAACTCTTCATAGTATGCTCCAAAGTGGGGAGCTCTATTTATTGTGATTAAATCCCATTTTTTAATGGTTAGAATTAATACCTATTTCATAATTATCGTATATATCAAATAGAATTGAGTTGTTATTGTTGTATTCATTGACATTTGTTACATATATGTCGATGGTTTTATTAGCACGTTCAGCAGAATTACGAACTGATGGATCACTCTAAAAATCGCTACCTGATCAACTTTGTTGGGATGAACGCGACCATTGTGTTTTGTACTGCCCACTGTAGGTGTTTTAACATCCGGCAACCTTGCTATATATGTCAGAAAATTCACTCCGCTTAACTGCGGGAGACGGACGTATCCGCATTGTTTATTTAAGAGTGTCAAAGAAACACGTGTTGTAGCTTGTCAACAACAACAATGAATAATTCTGTTTTACATCTCCTTGTTAATTTTTGTTTTATTGAGCAACAAAGCAACTGAAATAAAACTCACCACACTGTCAATTTTTATGAGAGACTGCGGGAAACGTATGCATCCGCGAAATGTAAGTAAAATGTGGAAAGTATAATGGGGTTAAATGCGGGAAGCGTACGCATCCGCAACGCATAATTAACCCAGCACAGTCAGAGCTGCTGTTGGAATTTAACTCCGCACCGGAAGTGTTAAATATAACTTGTTAGTATATTATACACCAAGGTGGTGAAAACTATCATAATTGACCGAGCACCAAAATTATTTCGCGAGCGGAATATGGTGCGAGGCTTATAAATGTCTCCACCACCATGGTGTACATACAATTTTTCCACTTTTAGCCCAATTTAAGACAAAAATTAAAAATAATTCGGAAACGCACCGCGAGAAGCGTTCACTCCGTCATCTGACTGACAAGTACACTGTCAGTTTTCGTTATATTATGAACGTACTCGTATGTCATCAGTCACTTTTGGTTGAGCGCGAATTTTAAACTAATGGTATTTAAATTCAAATAATTTTAGCTTGATGGGTAATTTCAAGCAGCAAATACGTTAATGACAATCTCCTGGGTGTACAAAATTTTGCTGCACAAGTTTTTGTTGGGGATTCTCAAAATATTTGAATTAGTCCACTATTGACCGAGGTTAATAATAGAAAAAATTGTTAACTACTAATAGAGAACTTCAACTTCTCATTTGGCTAGAAAAAGTAATAATTGTCAACTTCACAGCTAGTAGTGGAAACAAATAATTAATAATATGTTTAAAACATTTTTAAGTACGAGCAATTTTATATTGCACTACACACCTGATAGATGTAGTTATTCATTTTCCATGGTATTGTTGTTTTGATCCAAAGTTAGTATAATGCTGCGTTTACATTAAGGCGTCTATACTTACAAAGGCGAATTAATGACTGCAAACAATTTCATTCGGACATTATATATATATACTTGAAACTAGCTACCACTAAACGCTTTCTTCTGCCATATCGTTTAAGTTCGCTCGTAGGAAGTACATCAAAAGTTAGTTCGTGAATAATTTGTTCGGTCAGTTTTCGATGTGTACGGTGTTCAGAGCGGAGTCGAGCAATGCAACCGCTTTATCGTTTTATATAAAGAGCTTGAATGCCTCTGGAAATCGATTCACCATGATGATAAAAGTCTGCGGAAATGAACCAACAATTGGAGAGTGCATTCGTTTGTTGTAAGTATACTTTCATGGAAGCCCAGACAGAAGAATTCTTTATGAATATTGTTAATTGTAATGAATAAATACAAAAGAAGTTCGAACGATGGATAAAATATCAAATCAAAATGTCAAATGATGTTTACAAAAGCATGACGACACGCTCCTTGTACGGTGTTTGAGTTGAAATGGCGGATATAACAATTAGTTGAAATTTTATTTAAATATCTCTGAAGATTTAGATAGTTATTTCAGGATTCATAGTGACTGTCATCATGTCTTTTCTAGCTAGCAATAAAATACAGATTGTTTTTATTTATAAATATCACATCTCACACAAAACTAGTTTAAAGAAAAAACCATGGTAGACATTTTATTATAATAATATTCGAAATAAATTTTCATGGAAGAAGATCTAGGTTATGATATTATTAAAGCACCAATCTCTCGTGAATACCTCCCCAACCGAAATTACTGAATATCTTAAAATAACAGCACTAACGAACTCTATCCATAGAGAAAACAATCGAGTCACTCTTCAAGCTTTGAAATAATATTGTTTGATAAGGTTTTCATTGCGTCTATATAAAATATAGATGTCGTGCTGGAAAAGCAATATTTTTAAATGAATTCCTGATAGATTTATTTGTTTATTCTGAATTAATCAATTTGTTTCCACACAAAGAAAACGCCAATTATAGTAAAGTCGCGAATTAATTTGCACTTTTATAAATTATTATCATGCTTTAATTTGAGTAATAGGGCCAGTTAGTTTTGGTTGTAAGTCAATGAAAACTTCAGTTTCAACTACGTCAAAGTTAAGAAAATATAACAGCTTTTTTCTGGGATGATTTAAAAAAGATCTGCTAGTGGCAGCACCAGAAGAAGGGGGTACATATATTTTTAATTCTATATTGATGACAACGTCAAACGTATTGCATTAAAATGGTATTGACCAAAGGTGATGATAAATCAATCCACTTCAAACACTTTTTTCTATCAACTGTCAAAAAAGGTACGAATTTCACTCCATCCTGTGTGCACCGACTGTCAGATTTAAAATTTGCGCACAATAATAATTTTTTCCGCAAATCGCTGGAAAATTTTGACATTCCAGCCTGCAACTCTGGTGTTTTTAAGCGATTGAGAAATTCCTCAACTTTAGAGCCTTATAGCTCGTTAACGAAGGGCGTAGGGACAAAATGTTATGTAAAATACTATCATTAATTCCATTCTCGATACGATGATTCGTTTTTATCCCAAATGTTTACTTTTACATCCTCTTGGACATGCAAATTAATTGCTCCTTCTAGCAATTCAAAGGATTTTATTCATCTCAGTCTTTCACTGATATTAAAGTCGAGAAGTAAGATTACTTTGATATTTATATGTTTATGTAACCTTGTTTGTCCTTATCTTATCTTCTTCTTTCACTAACGATCAGTGTCTAGCTCGGAGATTTCCGAAACCCGAAAAGCTTTATATATTGGAGATGCAGCTTTTCCTATTTTACCTATTTAATACATAAAATTCATGAGCGTCCTCCAGTTTATCCATAGGGAGGAAATAAGGAGTATTACGACTATAGGATGGATTAGAGCTAATATCCTTGCTCACGGTTACGAAATGATTGTTTAGATAGTCTGTTTCTTGAATAAACAATAACAAATTAAGTTTTTTCGAAAGAATTTTCATTTCCAGAGAAACGATTTTTATGATAGTTTTTTTCAACATATTTGACAACATAAAAGTACATTCAATGGTATTGAAACATTCTGTTTATAAACAAACTAAACAAATACAAATTTACAAGGAACCTGACCCATAATTATTGATTAGCTGCAAACTGATGAAAAGCCAAATAATTAATTAATTGGATGGTAGCATTCCAATTAATATTAATTTATCCAGAATTACCACAATCCAGATTGCCGAAATGATCGATTTACCGCATATCCAACCAAACTGTACCCTCTTTTCGCAAAAATGCTTAGAATTCTAATAGACCAAGCGTTGCAATTTGAGTATCGAGCGTTAACTAATGAAGCTTTCAGATATTTTCACGTTAATTGAGATTATGGATTGCAAAAAGAGATAAACGAACACTACAAAAAACTATCCAATAAAATTAGAGCTCGGTATAATATAATCAGGCTAAGAATGCTTTTT
Organism: Galerucella tenella; assembly: GCA_910591685.1. Lineage (NCBI taxonomy): Eukaryota > Metazoa > Arthropoda > Insecta > Coleoptera > Chrysomelidae > Galerucella > Galerucella tenella. The sequence goes on along the minus strand of CAJUYH010003896.1, from coordinate 22,954 downwards.
GGTATGGAAGATCTTGAAATATCGATAGAAAATTTGAAATTCGTGTAATTTAACTTCCAAATTACATATATAACTGATGTATTTGGTACTGATGGATGAAAAACTGCAGTATTCGACATGTTGTGCAAATGGGAGACCCCCAGCGTTCTTCAGGTGGGAATTCACGCAATAGAAAGATGTACAGACGTTAATTTGGATAGGAATTATTAGATAGTCAAAAGCCATCAATACCACCACCAGGAAGATGGTTTGGGCAAACTTTATAAACAATTAATACCATCACTAGACTTGTAAAAAATGCCATTCAATGGTACACAGAAGACTCAAAAGCAATAGGAGGAACTGGGAGTGTATGGGCCTGAAATCAAGCACTCTAAAAGCTTGGGGAAAGCCCCAAGTATCTTTCACAAGAAATTGTGTCCAGTTCAATATCGACAAAGGAGGCAAAGGATTATCATAATGTCGGATAGTTAAGAAGCCATTAAAGCACGGAGCTCCTGTGTAATCAGATCCAAAATGGTGTTGGGATGCTAACTCAATGAACTTGGGGAGAACAATATAGTTACCTAACTGTGGATTCCCGGGCACACTGGAATAGAAAGATATGAAATAGCAGATGAACTCGCAAAGAAGGAGACTGAAACACCCTTTTGGTGGCTGGTGCCATTTTGCGGTATCAGCAAAGCTGAAAAAAGGAGAGGATCTGACAATTGGAAAGGTCTGGTAGTGCTTAGAAGATCAAAGATTTTGCTGGGTGACTACAACTTCTTGAGATCTAGTTAATGCACAAGTCAAAGTGGAACTGCACTAAGTGTAGGAAAAAGAATATAAATTCTGTGGCATGGAAGAAGAAACCTCCATTCACATATTTGCGAATTGCACAGCAATTCAGAATTCTCGACGCAATATCTAGGAGATTAGTGGATAGAAGAGAAACATTTATATGAGCTAGAGCCTGCTGATATCCTGAAATTCTTGCGGGAAATGGGACTGAAGGAGCTAATAGCCTTTCCTCGGGAGCTAAGTGGAAAGACATAATAGTTATCCTTGGTCTCAGTGAATGTCACCCCAATATACATACTTACATACACACTGACAAACTGCGAGTATCTCTCACTGAGATACTTCTTCACTTGCAGTGCAAACCCCAACAGATCCAGTACTTAGGAGGAATATAATTGGGAAATGTACTTTGACATTTTTTGAAAATATTTCTTCCGTCATAATTCTACACACGCATCAGCCAGATACATCTAATTGAATTAAAAAGAAGAGAGTTGTCGTTATATTAAGTTTGGTAAATTGTAGCGAACAGTTTCGCGGATGAAATACCCAAGTTCACCACCGATTAAAAGTTGTCGTTGCGAACTTTTCTTGATTTAAACTTGAAAATTTTGCGCCTCTCGCAAAACTCTGACAGTCCATTATTCATCAACAAAAGTAGGCGAGCGATAAAAATGATCTCGTTTTGGTACAAAAAACTTTTTGAATATCTTTCGTTACAAAAGAAACAAAGATTACTTCTTTAAATTAGTATAGACAATGCCGTAGAAAGCGGCGGAAAGAAGTAAATTGACCAAGTTATGCTAGAACAAATATATGTATCCAAGTGAACGATGATGGATATTTAGAAAAAAGTACCTGTTATAAAAGATATTTCTTTTTTTATTTTTTTAAGAAGAAAAAAGGCTGAAAATTGGGATTAACCAGCTCATGTGTGACTCACTGGAAGTAAAACACATTCGTAATTTTAAAGCAAAGTCAAAAGTTGGGGAGATTCAAGGTGATTTAAAATTGTTGTTTGTCTATTTATTCAATTTATTATATTTCAATCTGCAAGATGTGCAGAAGTGCCTTTCCTCTTATTGAATATTGGAATGTTTTATTGGCTGATCTGTCTGAATATGCACAGTAACGGTTCAAGCTAGTTCCCGACCGAAGCTTACATAGACACAATAATTAAAATATTGCTTTTTTTAAAACATGATGATGATGATAAAGGAACTAAAAAAAAGGTAGAACGTGTCGCGGGACACACGGTAGGAACTTTAGTTCCTTTTAAGCAAAATTTTTTTGAATCAATAAATAAATACACATATTAATATAAGAATTTATTTTACTCTGGATGAAACTTCATTTAACAAAAATATACTATACTATTAATAATAAATAAAAATAAAAATCTTTTCATTAAGTTGATTGACAAAAACCACTATTTCTATCAAAATATGCCCTTTTACATTTAAAAACAACCTGCCAAATGTCAAATCAATCTATCCATCCATTTTAAAGTTATCGAATTAAAACATTCAAGTTTTCAAAATTTTTACACCCTGTATTTCGAAAAGTAAATGTGCTAGACCCCTTAATTCTCATATCATTTTGTCCAATTTTACGAGAGGAATCTACATGCAAACGTTGTAATTACCCTTAATGTTCGAGATGCTTACAACATTTTTTGCGCGATCGTATTGAAATAAATTCCGAATACAATAATTTAAATTTCTTCGAAATGAACGAAATGTCAAAAGTGACATTTATACTTCTCGATCAGTTATTCGAAATGTACTTATTTCAATACGCAAAAAATGGTATAAGCATCTCGAACGTTGAGGGTAATACTGGTCTCCAGCAAACATTGCTGTCGACCGGTAAACAACCCTTACCATTCTTAATACTTAATATTTTCTTTTCTGGTTGAGTGGAAGAGCAAGCTTAGTCTTCTAAAGACCAACAGCTTGAACTATGCCTTTTGGTAACTGCTATGGTATATAGATATTAGTTAAAATAATCTTACACAATATTAATTTTGTATAGTAGATTACCAATAAAATCATTTATTATTATTATTATTATTATATACTATTTCGACGTCTGAACGGTAAGTAAATCACTTACCGACGTGTTCAACTTAGAAACCAGTAAACACAACCTACCGTCCTGACAACCGATGCTGTAAATAAACAAAAAAGATCAATCGCGCAAAAAAGATTATGGAAATAATAGTGAAAATTTATCCGAACAAATTCAAGTAGATTACCAGCACTGCGAATACCAGCTTTGCATAGAATTTTAATGGAGCATCGGTGGTTCAGTGGTAGAATGCTTGCCTCACACGCGGGCGGCCTGAGTTCCAATCCCGGCCGAAGCATATGAATCGCTGCTTCGTAAACGAGAGAGAGACTCAGGAGAGAGCACACGCACGCAAGTAAGACACATAACAAAGCAACTTAACATAACGTAACGTAACGGCCAGATCTTTTGCGTCGCGACCCCCGGTCGCTCAAACCTAACCTGACGTAAAGAGCTAAAGTTCCAAAATTATTATAGTACTTCAGACAAAATTTCTGTTTCACTCTCTTCGTTAACGAACTATATTCGTCTGAGGTTAAAAATTGAAAACTGCTTTCCATTTATAATTATTTAAATATTAATAAACACTATTGATCTACACATGATGATGTTATAAACAAATCTGCACCACCCTTGTGAACTCAGCTACGGAGTTTAAGGAGTACTGATGCAATTTTTGTTTAGTTTTACTTCTGAATGCCGCACATGCACTGCACGCCGATTTTCCGATAATCTTTACAATTGTAAGGAGACAACAAATATTCACATGAATTGATTGATAAGTTCATAGAATTTGGTGTATTGAAATTCAGAGTTATTTCAAAGAAACACGAATACTATGTACAATTGCGTTATGGGGTTACCATGCAATAAATAATTGGTCAAAGATTATCAATTTGGATTTTTCAAACATAACCAAAGTAAGTTTTCGTAATGTTTTGTATCTATTCATAGAATATGGAGTCATAATTACACAAAACAAACAAATGTACGAGGACTAAGTACACCAATTCCCATTCCACTCAACCTATATTCTTATAGTTGCACTAGTTTGAGCTTGCTTAAGTGCCCATTCAGTCAACAGTGTTGTTGAAATACCTGTCAAAGAAGGGGTTTTGTTTGAGCATATCTCCTCTCTATTTATTCTTAGTCCATATGTAGTGACTTTTTGACATCCCATCTCTATGCAATCTCACTTCCAGGTTTAAGAGTTTTGAAGTTGACCTTACTTTTCGTAGTGAAGGTTATTAGGATAGTATTGGTAGTGGTAGGTAGTGGACCGTATAAGTGAGACAGAATTCTAAACTGATGTCAAGACTGCCTTAATGTTCTTTTGCTCAGCACTTTAGACGTCATATATCAGCTGTGAATTGTCTACCCATTCGCCATAATATACACCAGATTTGACATTAAGCGTCTATTATTAATAAACTTGTCAGTGAGACTGGAATATAATATTCCAAACGTGTAGTCGATTATACTTTCTCCATACTTAGTTGTTTAAATCTTGAAAAGTATTATCTCAATAAAGTTAAGAAATATTTTCCTATTTACAACAAAAGTATTGTTGGACGGCACTGGTAGCGGGTCTATTTGTTATTTAGTCTAGTGATGCCTTGAGATGAAAATTGTAATGAAGAAGTGAATTTTTGTTTGTCTTTTCTCGTTGTTACTTTGTATACTTTTGTTTACCAAAAAGGAGAACTGAATATTACATCTAAAAACCTCTTTTGTTAGACGTTTTAAAAGCACTCGTTTGTATTTCTTAAATTCTAAGGATTTGAAAAATGAAAAAGAAATAACAAAAGGGAGTGTGAATAGGGAATAATGTTATTCATCACAATTAACAATTTCAAATAAGAAAGCAGAAGCAAATAAAGTGAAATTACATGACCCGATTTATGTAGGTACATGAGTTTACGTTTAATTTCAAATTTTAAATTAGGTTTAGCATAGGCGCAACTATCATAAGATTTTGGGGGTGCTGAAGCCCCAATTAGAAGGAGGCTTATCGCAGGTGTACCGCTGAAGGTACGCTGCCCTTAACAAAAAACTTTTGGCTGCCCCTGCGAGCAAGAGACCTGTAAAGAAAGAAATTCTGGACCATGCCCAACTTTTATCAAAACTGAACATTAATTTATAGTAGGTAAATAATATGCCCATACCAGCATGTATTTTTTTATTCAGGAAATTTTTAATTTGATAAAATCACTATTTTGTTCTAGGTAAATGTTTAATGAAAATTATATTAATACTTTTACTCAAAATATTTTATTACTTTTGGGGTTTGACTAGTTGGAGAGGCTTTGCGGCTCTTTAGAGTGGCTCCCTCTAGTTGCGCCTATGAAGTTTAAGTACATCCAAACCTTTTAAGTAAGCAAATTTTAATTGAAGGCATTGTTTCAACAATATTATTTTGTACTTAACGTTGAATAATCTTCGAAAGGCAACATTATAAAGGAACTTGGAGAATTAATCAGTAAGTGCTAGGAGCTCAAGAACAATTTTAGTGTTTATATTGAGATACTGTTTCAATGTCGTTTACTCACTTCACTCAGATGGAATTACCTATACGGACAATAATTGGAGGGAGTGTTGTTTAAGGATTCTGGAGTGTGTGTTTATATTTTGCATATAGAGTAGGAAAATAATTTTTCCCACGACCACATAGGAAAGTATATCGTAATGTACAGTCTTGGAAAGTGGCTTACCTATAATAACAAGCGAGCGAAATACTTTCTACACGCATGCGGATAATCTGTCAAATGCATAACTTCTAATTAGATTTATTTTTCGTTTCGACACTTACTTTGTGGAATCTATTCATAAAGTGGAATTAATTAGAAACTCTTAGTGTCATTTGAAATAGTGATTTAACTTCGTAATATATAAATTTGAATCGATCTATTTGAAAAGTTTCTTTATTTTTGGAATTGGAAAAAGTTTAGGACGCGGTCGAGGATCGAACCCTCTTACTCTTCGTCAGAAGTCTGACGCTGTAGAAACTGATCTAATCAAACATTTATAAGCTGTGGAAAATGTTATCCTCTTTATATGTTTATTAAATGTATTACCACAGGTAATAAAGCTCACATTCTTACGGATAGTAGGCAAGCACTACTAGCCCTGAACAGAGCACGTATCACATCAGGCCTAGTACAGGAGTGTCACCTGTCCCTGATCGAAGCCTGTAGCAACAACGAAGTCACTCTAGACTGGATCAAGGGCCAGAGTAAATCGAAAGGTAACAACATTGCCGACCCACTAGCCAGGAAAGCAGTCTGACAAAGACTCTTGGGATCTGGCACTTCCATTGGTCTGTCGGCGTCTGCTATGATTGACCTAATAAAGGGACACTCCCTTGAAATGTTTAAGGGCAGATTGGAGGATGCAGGAGGTTCCAGGCTTGCCAAGGAACTGCTGCAGTATCCGGACAGCAAAGTAGCTTCAAAACACGTGACTATGAACAAACAGAACCTTTGGACAGCCACGAGTATTCTGACCGGTCACTGCCACCTACGAAAACACCTCTACAGTCTGGGTCTGTGTGACACTTCACTCTGTAGGGGATGTGAACAGGAAGATGAGACTGTCGAACACATCCTTTGTGAATGTCCGACACTCTCTCAATTTGGGTTTTCTGTATTCGGCGAGTACAGGCTAACACAAGCCAGCATGAGGGAGCTTACTTCCGGCGACGTTATCGCCTACTTTAAACAAGTTGGCTGGATGACGAGCTAGAAGGAAGTCTGAACCTCAGAAGGATGCACAATGGGCCAATTGTTGCCTGAGTGCTGTGGGGTCACCCACCCTTCAAATTCTTATAGATACAGAGATATGTATTGTATATAAAAAGCAGGCTTTGACAAATTGTGGGAAACGTCAAAAATTATTTTACTTTCACCCACTACCGATACCTACTTGAATTTTTGTTACTAACAATAGTTACTGTTACTTTTCACCACCAAGAACTTTCCAAATTTCATTACTATATACCCAACGGCTAAAAAGTTACAGTGTGGTGGGTGTCCTCACCGTATACCAATCAGCAGTAACAGTTCATTGATCTTGCAGAGGAATTGTTGCTAGATGACAAATGTAGCCACTATTTTTTTTAAACACTTTCGTTGGTTTTGATTCATCTTTGCAACAAATGGGTCGATTCTGAAAAGTCACATATAAGTTACAGAAAATTTAAGATAGAGTAAGTTGCCTGGTAACTATTACAGATTTTTGCTTACAAATCTTACAGCTATGCTCAGAATTGAGAGTGTTTTTGACTCTATTGGTTCCTGTTCATCTCACGTCAAAATATGCGGTATCCAACAAGCAGCTAAAAATTCAGTTTGGGTACAGCTTTAAGTGAACCAAAAATAACAGTTGATTTTCTTCATATTTCTTGACAGGCTCCATGTTGTTATGAAACACTTAAAAAACAAGCCTCATGACATAATATTGAAATTTTGAAAAAAATAGTGAGAATCTTAAACTTCGTCTGGTAGCAGGAACTAGAATAAGACAAAACTCCTGGAGTTTACAAGGTTTTCCGGTCGTTTGACGATTTGCGATGGAGTACTCTGAAGCTCAAGCGACTCCAGATTCTCACAGTATAAAGAAACATTTCCACTATGCTAATTTTAATTGTATACATTGTTCTAACTGGAATATTCCAGCAGAATTCTATATAAACGCTGTCGAAAACTTCGAAGTACGACATTTTTTACATAATTAGTTATTTCGTTCAACAATCTTCTGAATAGTTATTCAACAATATAACAGAACTGTTGTTATCAAGAAATTTTGTACGCAAACAATTCCCCGAGCTACTGAAATTTTACAACTTGCTAAGACTAATTACAATTCAGTTCCAGTTAAAACAATGGCTGTACGGGGAGGGGTAAGAAGGATCAGGTAAGCGAAGTTAAATTACAACTCTCAAAACTTCATAATTACCGAAGTTTCGTTATATTATATGGACTGCTTCAGTTTAATAATCCCCACATGAAACATCTTGGCTTAGGAAACCGTCTTATAATCACATATTATCAAAATGTGTGGGGGAGATTTCGTTATAACAGCCAATTTCACAATATTACAATAGAGATTTTGAGGTGCTGGATAGTCCACTTCATTATTTCAACATACAGAGTATTTGTCAAGTGTTTTTCTTGTAGATTATCCTTACTGGAGCTCAAAGATTTACAGTAGCACAAACTTTTCCCATTTAATTGGATTTGTTGCCATTTTTACTGCTTCTGCCAAGTATCTCTCGATTCCATGTCTTTGGTCTACTTCTCTCGTTTTTATTTTGCACTACTGCCTCTCATATAGCCTATTGACGACGAGAGAAAACCTCTCCAAAATTCAAAGACTGGCCTGTACATGCATTACAGGAGCAATGAGAACATGCCCAACGGCAGCCATGGAAGTTATTCTCAACCTCACCCCTCTACATATGGTGGTGGAAAGCGTTGCAGAAAGAACAAGATACAGACTGAGTAGAGAGAAAATCATTAAAAAAACCACCTCCTCACTTCTTAGAAATCAGACAACCTGGGACATGCCGCAAGACGGTATGATGAAAAAGTATAACTTTTCAAAGAAATTCGTTACGAAATTGAGCAACAAGAAGGAATGGGATCCAAATACCATTACCAAACTTGGAAAGAATGCCATTCAATGGTACACAGACGGTTCAAAAAAAGCAATAGAAGGAGCTGGTATAGGAGTGTTCGGGCCAGGAACCAAACATTCTGAAAGCTTGGGAAAAACCCCAAGTATCTTTCAAGCGGAAATCCACGCCATAAGAAAGTGCGCCCAGTTCAATATTGATAAAGGATACAGAAGACAAAGGATTATCATAATGTCGGATAGTCAAGCAGCCATTAAGGCACTGAGCTCTTGTGTAATCAGTTCAAAATGTTGTGGGAATGCCTAGACAAACTCAATGAACTGGGCGAGAACAATATAGTTCCTTATAGCTCCTTACTATGGATTCCAGGACACACTAGAATGGAAGGAAACGAAAAAGCAGATGAAATAGCAAAAAAATACCTTTCTGGGGGCCTGAACCCTTTTGCGGAATCAGCCCCAATGTAATATTGGAAAAAATAGGTAAAGCTGAGAAAAAGAGGAGATCTGACCATTGGAAAGATCTAGTAGGGCTTATACAATCAAAGACTCTTCTGGTCGACTACAACCTGTTGAGATCAAATGAATGCATAAGTCAAAGTAAAACTGCGCTAAGAGTTTTAACAGGGATCCTAACGGGACATTGTCGCCTGAATGGGCACCTGAAAAAGCTCAAAATAGTGGAGGAAGAATAATGCAGATTTTGTGGAATGGAAGAATAAACCTCCTTCCACATATTTTCCAACTGCACAGCACTTCAGAATCCTAGAGCACAGCATCTGGGGGATTACCGGATAGAAGAGGAACATTTACCTAAGTTGAAGTCTGCAGACATCCTTAAATTCCTCCGGGAAATAGGACTAAAGGAACTACTAGTTTCTGAGACTCTCCTCAGAAACTGAGCAGAAGTAAGGGGGCACAATAGATCTTTTAGGTCTCAGTGAATGTTACCCCAAAATACATACATACATACATCTCTTACTTTTTTCCTATTTATTCGTTCTGTTCAAAATGGTGTAGGTTCACTTATTACCATTATTACGTTCTCCTTTTATAGTAGAATTTATATTTCCTCCACTTTCGAACCAAATTCTTTGATACTTGAGCTCTTCTTCCAGTTCTATTTATCTCCATTGATTATCAATGTATATTTGCTTCTAGTCTTCATTCATTGATTAGATTGATTAGTTTGTCCCCACCAGTGGAGTACTTGGCTTCGAGTACTTGGCTCTAGGCTTCCTCCCCTTCCATGCCCAACCTACAAATATGTTCATCCTATATATCTCAGTTGTATGTATTTGTTTCCTCAGGGTACAGTGACCACCACTTGCCTTATCTCGCTTCTGCTGAGTTTAACACCCATCTCCTCACTTGTCTTGTTGATATTAATTGGAAATTCCGTTTTTTCCAGTTCTTCTTACTAAATAATACATTTTCTTGCAAAGCCTTTTCGGTGGATGCACAGATATTAGTTATCGAATCCTATATGTGCTTTGCAGATTCTTTCTTACACTGCTTTGATCTCGTCATCCATTACCAATATAAGTAGTTTGGGCTTAAAGCTTCTTCTTACGAAGGACATCGCTAACTTTGATCTTGATAACTTTTTTTGTTACATAGTACATGGCAATAAAAACCGCGAGTTATGCCATCTAAATGTCCACTATATGATGAATTTAGATGGAAGATGGAATGCTTAAAAGCGTGATGCCTTTGAAATTTGCACAACTACTTTCGTCTCTTGTTTTGAAGATCGATACTAGTATTCCAATACATAATCTCAAGAAAAGTACAGTACAGTCAACGAACTCTCCCGATCTAATACTTGAACACGATAGTACTCATCAGTTTGACTGCTACTTCACCTCCATTCTCCCAGTTTTTTTATCCAGCCAGCTTAGTTTTTTCTTTTGCTTTGTGACGATTTGCGATTGATGTTTTTCTTACAAAAACTGCCTTAGTCCAAATTTCACATTTCGCGCTAATCTATGCTATCCATGAAGTAATATGATGCATTTGGTCGTTAGTTAAGGAAACGATGAAATATAAACTTCTAAGCCTTCTAAGCCCTCTGAAATATTTGTAATATTAAAAACAAAAATAACAATGTTATTGCGTATTTTTTAATTTTCCACTAAACACAAATTTGGACTAAGTATGTCTCAATTTAATTAGGATTTCTTTTGTCTAGTCGGGAAGGTACCTTCTTTCTTTTCCTTGTTTTAACTCAACTACAAAAGCATAATGCAGGATATAAAAGGCTTATATTGTAGAAGTGGATTAAGGAGACTCGACGAATTTAATAACTATGATTATGACTCTTGGTATCTAATGCGATTAGAATGGTTAAACAGTTTCATAACAATGTTAATAGGATCAAAAATAACGATGTATAATTATAGACGAGTGTTTTCGGGAAATATTTTTGTAATCATCGATATTGGAATTGAAAATAAACGTGCTATTATCAATGCGTTGATGTATGGTTTTGATAAAGATAAGGAAATTAATGCCAGCAAAAATAATAATCGAATGAAAAATAAGCTTCATGCAACTAAAAAGTTACAGATATATCTGGAACAAATTGAAACAAAAAATGAAATAGAATATCACATACTATTAGAAGACATCAATATAAACATTTTTTTATTTAGAAATAAACTGCATCAACCACCTTGGTTTATTAGCAGTGGTACATTATGGTTTGTTCAATAATTATCTACATAAAATGCTATTTATATTTTCTTATAAAAGTCGATGTCTTTCAGAAATTTCATGAGATTATTTTATACTATGGTCATTAAATAACAAGTCTATGGAGCACGGAAAATTACACATTTCACGATTTATTTCAAAAACCAGATACTGAACTAATACATGTTCAACAAAGAGGTATTGCTCGCAGCCTTTCTTGATATAGAGGGAGCTTTTGACAACACCTCCTATGAATTTATAGCTAAGGCGACGAGGAGTTCTGGAATCGATGCCACGAGCTGCAGGTGGATAGACTGCATGCTCAGAAGCAGGCTCATAGAATCAACTCTGATGGGGGACACAATGGCCGTACGTGCAATCAGGAGTTGTCCGCAGGGGGGAGTACTATCCCCGCTGTTGTGGAACCTGGTCATGGACGGGCTCATCAGAACCCTACACAGAGACGGTTTTAACACCATAGGATATGCGGACGACCTGGTAATTCTATCCCAAGGTAAATTCAACAGTACAACCAGAGACAGACTCCAGATGGCTTTAAATGTAGTAACAGGCTGGACTATAAAAGAAGGGCTACGTATTAGTCCCTCGAAAACACAGATAATTGCGTTCACCAGAAGAAGGAAAAGGGAAGGACTTGGCCCTCTGACGCTTCAATGTGAACCAATACGATTGTCGGATGAAGTAAAATATCTTGGGGTTATCCTAGACCCAGGCTTAACTCGGAACCGACACCTCCAGCACGTGATCAAGAAAGCAGTGGTGGCCTTCATGGTTGCCAGACGCACTTACAGCACTAAATGGGGACTTAGACCCAGCATGGTACACTGGCTGTACAGAATGGTTGTCATTCCCAGGATCACATATGCATCTCTGGTATGGTGGCCAAAGATCAGACAATCCTCTGCTATGCTAAAACCAAGCAAGGTCCAAAGACTTGCATGCATTGGTATTACAGGGGTAGTGAGGACCACTCCTACAGCGGCACTGGAGACAATGCTAGTCCTTCCTCCGCTACATCGTGTCATAATGTGCGAAGCAAGGGCAGCACTAACCCGACTGGAAAAAGCATCAGACCATGACGTGGCACATGGGAGAGGACACAGAGAGATAAGGCATGTGGATAATGACATTTTTAAAATGCCAACAGACCACATGACCACCAAATATATCTTTCGCAAGAACTTCGAGATTGTCATCAAAGATCGAAAGGAGCTTGAGGAAGAGAATGCACCACCATTTAGTAGAGCGAATGAACTGATCTGGTATACAGACGGATCAAAAAATGAACTCGGCACCGGAGCGGGCATATACAGCAAGACGAGCAAACATGAAGGGATCGTTTCGCTTGGCAAATACGCTCCTGTATTTCAAGCAGAGGTCTATGCAATACTTGCATGTGCAATGGCTAATAATATGAGAGCCTACAACAACAGGCAGATCAGGATCTACAGTGACAGTCAAGCCGCCCTTAAAGCACTTCAGAGCTATAGGGTGACATCTCGGCTAGTATGGGAATGCGGCGAAGAACTTAGAAGACTGGCGACTCGGAACAGTGTAACACTGGAGTGGGTCCCAGGTCATAAAGGAATCGCAGGCAATGAAAAAGCTGACGACCTCGCAAGAGTAGGATCGTCAACTCTGATGAACTCTCTGATGAACCTGCTGTGGGCATCCCCAGATGCTTAACGAGGTCATGGTTAAAAGGGTGGTTGAAAGAACAACACAATAAATACTGGAAGAACACGACCAGGCAAATACATGGGAAGAAATTCATAAAAGAACCATCAGAAAAAGTGGCGAAAGAACTGCTCTCAATGAACAGGAACAAACTACGCACCATAACGGGGCTACTTACGGGACATTTTCCCACAAAAGAGCACCTAAACAAAATAGGGCTGTACAACGGAGACCTTACATGCAAAAGATGCAAAAAGGATACCGAAACAGCTCTGCATATACTATGCAACTGTGAGTCGCTGGACCACAGAAGGCAGAAACTGTATGGTAGACCCCAAATGACTCCAGAAGACTTCTACAACCAACCAGCAAAGAACCTGTATGAGCTAATACAGGGAACGGAATGGCTGAATAGGTTTTAGTCAGAACACTAGGAGTATCCACAATAAGCCAAGGAGGCTGAGGTGGTACCGGCGAAGGGACGGCTCCAGGGAAAAAAAATACATGTTCAACACTTGTTTGTACATTACATGTTACGCACATAGATGGATCTTCCCTTTTAAGAAGATACTAGTGAGTGTAGCGTGTATGACCCAGTCGTAGTCGTTTCAAAACTGCCTGTGTTCTTCTTTAAGCGGGCAAGATGCTCCAAGGGGTTATACTCCGCTTAACTTTTCTCAATTTGCTACTTGAGCTTAACCACATATTATGCTAGTGTAGCTGCACTTTTTCCTTTGAGGAACTTCAAATCTGACTTGGCGATTCTGTTTTCTTCGAATGGGAGGGATACTTTTCTGAGATTTGCTTGGCAACCGTATCAGCGCTTTCGTTACTGCACATTTCTGTAAGTGATGGGATACCGTTTTCTGACTGCTACTAAGTTCAGCTATCTGTTTGATGATTTGGACAAGGAGTTCATTGGTGACATACAGTTTTTCTATACCAACTGCTGCACTGAGTGAGTCTGTGACCAAAAGAAAATTTCCAGTCGATAGATCTCTGCTTATATGTATTTATATGTTTATAGACTTAATTTCTTTCATTAATGAATATACTAGAATTCAAGGTAGTTCAAAAAGTTGTACAAATCATGAATCTAAAATTGTATTTCTTCCATTAAAACTAAATTTTTTCAACATCAATGACAATGAAAACTATAAACTATAACAAAATCAAATTCTAATCATCTTTCAATGATGTGGACCTTTTTTCAATAAGCTCAATACAACTTGCTTCAATCCTGAATTTCCGTGTTATATTTTTTTACTTCTCCGTGATATTTCATAAAAAATATGCATTAACTAATCCTAACCAAAGATTTGATCCTAAATATTGAAATATTTTAAAATCTTTTTTTCTGAACTAATAAATATTCATAACCCTTAAAAATCCGTACAGCGAACAAAACAAACAAATTTAATTCGTACACTCTCTGATACCCACACATTAACTAACTAAATCCATACCAACGTTTTTGTTATAAAAAAGTATTCAATCTCTCTTTCCATAAAAAACCACCTTCCGTTAAAATTCTGAATGGTGCCCGGCTGGTCGCAACTTCGCTTTTCCATTAAATTTTGTTTTATCCTAAAAAGCTATAAGCGGTAGCCAAGAGTCCAGAGATTTGGTTTCAATTAAACTATATATATACCGGGGTGAGAAGCCCTACAAGCATCACTAAATTTTTCACACGCTTTATACTAGCTTCATCAAATGAAATAGTTACAGACGGCAACGAGGAAGCTTCTGTAATTTTCACAATAGAATTTTAATTATTTATTCCATTCATTATACAATAGAATTTGTGGTGAATCTAACTAAAAAAGAAAAAAAATTGATTATAGTTTGGAAAAAAAAACTAAAAAGTACGCTTAATGGGTAACCGAACTGAAAGGGGAAGTTATTTTCCTAACTAGTGCGGAAAATGTTACTTTCCCGCACGCGACTGCAGTTGACCCGGACGACGCGGACCAGGGTTCGGGCAAGCGGTCAAGGGCGGGAAAGACACTTCACGCATGAGTTAGGAACATAATTTTTTCTACGACCGTATATACAAAAATATATCAACCCATTTCTCAAAAATTATTCCATTTCAACATACATATACCTACAGAGCTTTATCTAAAAACTACCAATTATTATAAACATTAATATTAAAAACACAATTTGTTGCGTTTTGTAAATTACTCGAAATTGCCAGTCCAGTGGAGTTATTTAGTGTTAACTGGTAAATAGATGGCAACGGTTTTAAGTCATTTGTAGATGAAAGAATTTTACTTGATATATTTCGTTAATATTTATTGAATATTGTAACAATAGTTATAACTTACGAAGTAAAGTGACACTTTCAAAACTAAAATGCGTGCGGGAAAATGGGTTAAGACGCACGGCCGTAGAAAATAGTATATTCTTCAACGAGTGCAGAATGATGGCTATTATTCACGCGGGAGCGCAGCGAGTGAGCTTTGGAATCATCCAAGTAAATAATAGCCATTCTACACAAGTAAAAGACTATACTTTCTACACGACTAAAAAGAAAAAACTTCCAGTGAGGATCGAACCTCGATCGTCCGCGCTATAGTCAACCACCACTAGGCTATAGAGCATATTTATAAAAATGTAAGGAGTAAATATATAAGTATACGTAACTCATATTTTTAATCGCAACGCTTACATTTTTTAATGAAATTAATTCCGGGAGGCGTACATATTCACTATCGCTACTGTTGTCCATTTTTTTCTCTATAATACGTAAAATTATGATTTTATAATTATTTTGACGTTTCAAACGACGCGCTGTCAGAAGCGATTTGCGTTATTAGGTATTTGACGTTTTAAAGAGACGATTTGATTTATTCATTTCAGTTCATTTTAGCGTGAATTCTGATAATAATAGAATGTGATTGGCTAACGAGAGTAAATTCTTTTTATTATTCACTGGTGTGAAGAATTTATATCATTATGCAGCTAAATATGTAAAAATAATTTGTGCAGTATTATTTAGTGGAGAAAAATAATTCTCAATTTAAGAATAGAATTATCAACGGTTGAATAGTTTATTGTGTCACAAGGGTAGGGAATGAGCTTTACAAGGTCAAACAAAAAGTGAGGTTAACATTCTATTTGTAATTAACGCAACCACTAACGACACAGCGGAGAAAGAACAAAATGCTTAATTGGACGATTTTGTCAATTTTCCCGTATAAGTTTGTAACGGTAAAAAAATAATTTCATCGTCGACACTTTCCATCCACAATATAAAAATCTCACTTGAACAAGTTCAATCAACTCCAACACCATGTACATTCCAATGAATCTGATAAAAATGTAATTTCCACCTGTCCTTTTTCTTCTCATTCCCTTAGTAATCGATCGCTCCCAAACCCCCGAAACGTGACCCTTTACCTCGCTTGCTCTCGGTCATATTTCTCTCGTACCTCATGTCTCATACCTAATACCTGTCAGTGCGATTGTGGGCCAAACCTTCCCACCCTACCGTTTTCAGTGCATTCGACTTCATACCTGGTGCACATCTATGCATACCGTAACGAGATATGCATGAATTCCTATTATGTAGGCTTAGGATCTGCATCCTCGTGAACAACAATGCATTTTAAAGTGAATTATCATTTATTATTTGACCACACGCAGGAGTTACTTGTGTGTGAATATGTGAATCAAGTTTATCAATTAGCTTGATGTTGAAAACGTTCATATATTCATAACTGTATTGTTAACAATATATTTCAATTCTTTACACTATTTTTGTCCATGCTTTTTAATTATTTGCTAGTGCCTTGGCCGCTAACCAAATTGTCTCTTATTTCTTCATTATTTCTTCTAATAGAGTTCATATAATAACCTTTTTGGTGTGCGTCATCGATTGTTAATGTCCTCCCAACACATTACGTTGGGAGAAATGGAAAAAAGACAGGTCTGTGATCAATCCTAATCAAAATATCACAATAATGAACCGTTTAAATGTATGACAAACGTGAACCCCAATGTTTGACTTAAAAAATTTGATTAGTTGATGGTCAGATTACGCGCAAGCGCAATTTATCACTCGGGAGAAATTACAGCTTCCAAAATAGAATGCAGACGTACCTTTCGTAGCGACAATGTGTCTTACGTCTTATTCTACTGTCCCACTGACAGTTCCCGTCAGGTCTGTACTCTGTTGTTTGAGGTCAATTATTATTTATGATAAGTGAATATCAATCTTACTGTTTCATTTATTTATATGATAGAAAAATATGCCTAGATATACTTAAAAATATCAGCAGTTCTCAGGTTTTTTCAGTTAGAAAATGAAGCTGGTTATTATTAGTTTCATAGCCTTTTCGAATTTGGCTGAATACGATATGAAACAACTAATTCGGACTTTCAATTTGGAGTTTCAATCGGTTTCATTATTGATACTGTAACATCAATGAAATACTAAGGTTACGTTCAATGCAATTTTCGCTTTACAATTTTAGATTCCAATGGTGCAATTTTCGCTGAAATCAAGCGAAAACTGTCATAGGGGTATATAAGAGTGTAATTTCCAATATAACTCCGCTTCTCTACCCTAAAATGAACAGTTTCTCGTTGCTAAGGCAACACAAATGAAAGAAAAAACGTTTCATCAGTAGAAAATTGTAGGTTTGAAATTCTGGAGATATAAAAATAAAATGTGTAGGTGCAGTTGTTTATTTTTTAAAAAAACTAAATTATCTACTTCCTAGTTTCGACCTTGTTCAGGTTAACCTTTACATGAAATGTTTATTTTGGTTAATTGTTAACCAAATTTTGTGCGTATGCAAGCTTGGAGTTTGATTTATGTTTATTAGGGCGATAATATAATGGCATATTCGTCTATCCGATATCCTCAACAAATATTTATGTACTTGAAATCAGTGTTGTAACAAATGATAGGATACCTTCTCGAAGCTGGATGAGTTTTTTGTGTAAAAAAGTTGAGAAAATGTGCTACTTCTTGTTTATAATTAATGTCAACAGATATTACAGACACGAAAAATAAATTAGTTATTCTAGCCCCGTTATGTTTCTTCAAAAGATGTCAAGGAAATTGGAGCACCTTTTGTATGAACGAAATTGATGCTACATTTCTTGAAAGGCATCTGAGATACATTCAGAAGATAAGAATGAGTTTAAGAAAAAGATTTAGAGAAGAATACCCAAGCCAGCTTGTTTTGCATATAAGAAGAAAAACATCTAGACAAGTTATTATAGAAGAAATTAAGATTATCGGAAACGAGCATATGAAGAGACTTGATTTTTCCCGGAAAAGATAGGAAAATTCGAACTTCAACGGGTTTTCTGATGAGATCCATTCAAAGATTTTACCCCATCGAAATCGAGATGGAAGATTCTACTTCTGTGAAATGTGAACGGCAAAAAAGACAGTTAGAAGAGTTAAATATTGAGAAGGAACAGCCTAAGTCTAATACTTCTGAATAAGACTCAACGATGAGGGAAATAAAAATAACCACCGATAGGGAAACAATAGACTCAATTTTTACAAGATATGGAAGACAGGTTAAACTTCCGTCGAGGTTTGAGTGCTAGATTTTCATGAGAAGCTGTGCCACTTGGGAGCATGGCACAAGGTGAGAGTGTGTTGGAAAATGCTAGTATTTATTATACAGAGTAAGTATAAAGTATGGAACCCCCTAAGTATCTCTTCAACGGTTTCATATTTTCAAATGAAATTGCTCATCCCTTTCCAGGAATATCCAAGGAATTCAAAAGTGCTATCAAATTCAATGTACCATTCCCGATTGAACCAGAAATGCATATAAATTTTGTTAATTCAAATAAAACACCCTGTATATTATTATATTTTTAAATTTCTTGTGAAATTCTGCATACAGTGAAACTTTCCATTCACATTTCTTATTGGATAATTGGGGCTTTAATCAATATTTATCGTTTTTGACTCAGGTAGCCATGGATGAAATCTCAAACCTTTAATAGTCAAATTAGAAGTTGCACATGTACCGGGGGGTCCAATAGCCGATCTCTCGGCTATATATCAGAAACTATCCATGTTATGACTTTAGGAAAAAAAATTACTCAGGAAAAGTGGACAAGATAAATTGTTGGAAATTACTTTCAAGTTTCTAGGCTATCCGCTAGGGGGCGTAACCTGTGAAGAAAAATTTAAAAACCAGTTTTTTGTGAAATATGCCCAATTATACCCAGTGAAAAATATAGGTAAACTGGAAAAGGCCTAAATTTCGCACACATTTGCTCAAGTACTTTTTATTCTATTTTTCCAAATTAAGGGTGGCGGAAAGTGGGAAAGTGTCTGTGGATAAATACCTATAACTTTGGTTTGAATCTACCGATTCTAACGAAATTGGTTTCAATAGAAAAAGTGTGAATGAATGAATTACATCTACTATAAAACAATGGCATTTAGTTTTAATTGTCATAGGTAGAGGGTACTTTCGAATGAAAAATATTAAAATTTGTTTTCCTTAAGAATGTTTAATAGAAACACCTAATTATTGTAAATTATAATGGAGCTGGATTAAATTCTGAACAAAACGGCGCAAACCGCATGTTGATAGCTTTTGTCGAACTCGAGATATAAATAAAAACGCATAAACATAAGTGAGTATAGTATTGACACCCTGTATTATAACTTATAATTAAATATGGGGAACTGGTTTTTAAATTTTTCTTCACAGGTTATGCCCCCTAGCGGATAGCCTAGAAACTTGAAAGTAATTTCTAACAATTTCTCTTGTCCACTTTTCCTGAGTAATTTTTTTTCCTAAAGTTATAACATGAATAGATATCTTGGTCATTAAAACTTGATGTCCAATTTAATGTTCAAATTGTTTTTCATCGTTTTCCACACAAATATGTAATCTAGCACGCTTTGACATATCTGTTGCTTAAATTTCAGCTGTTGATATAATATTTATAGCGTTTTTAATCCGCTGTTGCATGTCGTCTCGCGTGGTTGGTGAGTTTGGTACGCTGAATCCTTCAATCTTCCCCACAAATAAAAGTTCAGACATGTTAAGTCTGGAGATCTAGCTGGCCCTGAAAATATACTTACCCTTCCAATCCATACATTTGGATAGCTTACATTCAAATAATCTCTAACTCGTCTGGAAAAGTGCGCAGGACACCCGTCATGCTGTAATATCATACCTCATGTTTGTAAGAGAATATCTTCCAATAATACAGACAACCAATTATCCAGAAAATCCAAATATGTATCGTCATTTGAAGTTCCAAGAAATATGAACCTGCTCTCTTTCCGTCAACTATACCACACCAAACATCAGGACTCCATCTACCTTGAAGCTGCACTTCCTCTACCCAATGCGGATTTTATTCAGACCAATAATTATTATTATGCATGCATGCACCCGCACTATTAAGCGTAGCCTCGCCTCCCACAAATTTTTTAACATGATACGCGGTTGTTCCAGCAGATTTAACAATTGCAGTAACCTGAGATTGAAGCAGCATTCAATTGGACATTAGATCTTAATGATCGAAATTTATGTATGATCTTTCTTTTACATATTTAATTTTAAGTTATAATACAGAGTTAGTCAATACTATACTTACTTAGGTTTATGCGTTTTTATTTATATCTCTTCTTCGACAATAGCTACCAATATGCGGTTTGCGCCATTTTGTTGAGAATTTAATCCAGTTCCGTTATAATTCACAATAATTAGGTGTTTCAGTTAAACATTCTTGAGGAAAACAAATTTTAATTTTTTTCATTCGAAAGTACCCTCTACCTATGACAATTAAAACTAAATGCCATTGTTTTATAGTAGATGTAATTAATTAATCTACACTCTTTCTATTGACACTAATCTCGTTAAAATCGGTTGATTCAAACCAAAGTTTTGGGTATTTATTCACCAACACTTTCCCACTTTCCCCCACCCTTTATTTGGAAAAATAGAATAAAAAGTACTTGAACAAATTTGTGCGAAATTAAGGCCTTTTTTTAGTTTACTCATTTAACACTGGGTATAATTGGGCATATTTCACAAAAAACTGGTTTTTCATTGTTTCTTTACAGGTTACGCCCCCTAGCGGTTAACCTAGAAACTTGAAATTAATTTCCAGCAATTTCTTTTGTCCACTTATCCTGAGGAATTTTTCCTCCTAACGTTATAACATGAATAGTTTCTGAAATATAGCCGAGAGATCGGCTTATTGGACCACCCGGTACAACTTCTGTTCTTGAATAATCTACCTATTAGTGTAGCACAAGGTGTTTACTAATATTTTTCTGTGTTATTTGTTACTATTGTTTTTTCTGTTATGGTGTATCTAAGTGAAGGAAAACGTATGGACATTTTAATTATGTGAGAATATGGAGACGATAAATTATTGATTAAAGCCTCAATTATTCAATAAAAATATGAATGGAAAGTTGTAGAAGCTGTATGTAGAAATTCACAAGCAATTCAAAAATGTAAAGATATACAGGAAGTTCCATTTGAATAAACAAAGTTGATATGCATTTCCGGTTCAACCGAAAATGGTACATCAAATTTGATAGCATTTTTGAATTCTTTGGATCTAATTAGGAGGGTATGAGCAATTTCATTTGAAAATATTGAACCGTTTTTGAGATATACTTTGGCAAGTTTATCTGAAACCGTGAAAGGAATGTAGTCGAAAACATTCGACATTGCCACCTTTAACTATGAAAAAGCTGAAGTGCTAACTATGTAGTGATAATAATTATAAATGGGTCTTTTTATTATTAACAATATTGAAAATATGATTAAACGTTAATTTCATAATGTGCTTATTTCCTTGGAATTTTCTATTAACATTATTTTTCCAATTCATGAATATTAAAAGAGAACACTTTTCTAAATTTGTTATGGGCTTCTCCAAGCTCTGGCAACGTTGTACGAAAACCATAATGACCACACCCTCCGAATTACATAATTGGTGTTTTTTATCAACCAGCTGACTTCTTATTGGCAAGCGCGTGCGTATGTTCTTCCCTCTCACTTCGTCAATTGACTGATATTGATTTATCCAGTGGGGTTGGTATTGTCAGTGACATTTGTATTTTCAGTTTCACTTGGTAAAATAGGTACCGTACGCCATTTGTACGTTTGACAGATAGGCGCCATGTTGTTCCTCGCCTCTTACCGAAGCCGCATAGCTTCAGATAAACTTGCCAAACTATACTTAGGGAGTTTCATACTTAATACTTACTCTGTATATATTTTTTTGCCACTTCGTATTTCCATTTTAAAACGTAGTTGTCAATATTTGTCATGTGCTTGATAAGAAAAGATTATCTAAGTAGATGGAAAAATATACATTTTTTCAAAATATCTTCAAAATTTTGTATATTTCAACTTCAAAGCTACCCGAACCTTAGACATATCAATTCACCGGTTAGGTATTTTGTACGCTACAACCACATAGTCACAGGGGAATCAGTTTACGCAAATCTGTGTATCCAAAGGTATTGAATTAATACAAAATACGACAATTCCAGAAATTGCACCCATTATATTCTCTCCCCAGTATTAATTATCGGAGATACTACTCTCTAAAGCCATCCGGAGATTGAATCTTCATCGGCTCTTCTACCTATCATCAATAATAATCGTTATATTATTATCCCCGAAAAGACTCTTGTTCCATTGTTATATCGTTCACTAATGTATTTTTCATGCATTTACAAGAAATGAATATATTTTTTGCTTAAATATGTTCCCCATTAGGAAAATAGTTCTTATCCGTGTTATGCAGCTATTATTTCACGCTACCATCAGGAAGAATTGCGATTTGACGGCTGTTATTGAGCTGAATTTGAATGCAGAAGCGCCAGATACATTTTCTGATAAAGAATTCGAATTATTTGAAATGGCATGACACTCACATTTGGTGCAGCTGGTGTACACCATGCGGTTTTGATTGCAACAATTTTAATCGGTAACGATATTACTAGAAAAAGAAGCTTTGGACTTATCGAAAAATACCAAATGTTGTCATAATAAGCTGAAATCAATGTGGAGTGTTTTTCGAATTCTAACGAGCTAAAAACTATATCCAA
>CAJUYH010003895.1:0-29792 GCA_910591685.1 Galerucella tenella | reverse complement strand
ATTTTTTATTATATTATCATTTAAAACGTATTTTTTCCCAAAATACAGACCACTGCATTGCGTTATTGCTTATCTGCTAATCCTTTAACAATGAAGAAACCCTAAACTTTGCTACAACTGAAACAAATACGGGGTCGATCTACCTGGTTTTTAGATTTACGGAATAAATGTAATTTAAAGTAAGAGATTTATCAAAAATTTCATGGTGCTTCCTGTAAAGGTTTTGCATACTTAATTAGGGTTTATTACTCCTCGTACTTTTTGTACATACTATAACGTGCACATCAATTATTGGTATCTATAATTTTTTAAAAATGTGTGTATTATGTGAGTGTTGATATTGTTTTGCGCTGTCAAAAATGGTGTTTAATGTTAAACATATTTTGCGTAGAAAATGGTGTGAAATAAAATAATAGTGTGGGCCAGCTGCTCGGGCGAATTGATAGGGATGAAGATGCGGAACCTGGAAGTCCGAAGACAAAGATGTTGATATTAATGCCTCTCCAGGTGCAGAAGTTGACAATAATCTGAGCAAATATACTTGAGTTCTCTTAGTTAATAAAAAAGTTAATATTTACTTTAATTCTTTATATCATATAAGTAAGCATTTTCAGAAAAATTATAGCATTTTAGAACAATTTGTCAGTCATATTAGAATTGGTATTTTTAATCTTGGATTTGTTTTCATCAATTCCACAAGTAATGACCTCTGAAACCTGTAGATATATACCTACACATTTCATGAACATTCTACGGATTTGCACAATTTTTATTCGGCATTTTAATTTTCACTATTTCATAATCAGCGACTTCAAAAACATGTGAATATAAGTTTGGAAGCAATTCTGCCCGGCCATTCCAGAGCGTTGTTAAAAACAAAACAAAAATAGTTTTTCCGGTATGGCACCCCTTTAGAGACACGCTATCGGCATGGCAGTAGTATAATCCTCACTAAAGTTGTGCAGCAAAGCATCTTGAAACCAAAACGCAATACCTTTACCTATTATACAAATGTCAATTGCTAAAAATTACATGTTTTCCCAATTATGACGCCACAGAGGATGTCGTTTTGAAATATTTGCTCTACAGTTTATTGTTAACAAAAATAACAAAAAAACAATGTGGTACCCATGATCCACGTCTACAGTGGAAAAAAAGGTAGAACGTGTCGCGGGACACACGGTAGGAACTTCAGTTCCTTTTAAGAAAAAATTATGTAGAACATTTGACGTTATAGATGAACGATTTGCATATTCGTTGGTGGTAAGCATACCAGACTCTCACGCGGTAGACCCGGGTTCGATTCCCCGTGAGGAAATTTTTTTTTGCTGTTAATTTTATTTTTTAATAATTATTCTGCTTGATATATTGATAACGACAACAGGTAGACATTTGTAATATTTAGCAGAATATTCATTATTATAGATAATGGTACGGTACCCTTCATGAGGGAGTCCACATCTACTTATAACAGCATCGTATATTTAAAAAGTTAAACCGTAGCATTATACAAATTGGACATTCAAGAACTGTACGTTTACCCAAAATTAGTGGAAACATAAAATTGAATTGTTAAATTTTCAATTGGAAGTTATATTACAGTTTATAGAAATTTTTATTTTCTAGATTTTTTCTTAAGTGGGTCGTAGAAAAAATATACTGCTCGACTCGTGTGGTTTTTCCATATCGCACTTGAACGAGTGCGCACTCCGCCTACGGCGTCGTGCTCTAACTTTGTTCTCGTGCGATATGGCCATCATATCCACACTACTTGCACAAACTACTATTTCTTTCAAAATATGCCCTTTTACATATAAAAACAACCTGCCAAATGTCAAATCAATTTATCCATCCATTTTAAAGTTATCGAATTAAAACATTCAAGTTTTCAAATTTCCACACCCTGTATTTCGAAAAGTAAATGTGCTAGACCCCTTAATCGCGCAAAAAAAATTATGGAAATAATAGTAAAAATGTATCCGAACAAATTCAAGTAGATCACCAGCACTGCGAATACCAGCTTTGCATAGAATTTTAATATAGCATCGGTGGCTCAGTGGTAGAATGCTCGCATTCCATGCGGGCGGCCCGGGTTCGAATCCCGGCCGGAGCATATGAATCGCTGCTTCGTAAACGAGAGAGAGACTAAGGAGAGATCCCAAGCTCGCAAGCAAGGCACATAACGAAGCAACGTATTATAACCTAGCGTAACGTAACGCGTAACGGTCAGATCTTTTGCGTCGCGACCCCTGGTCGCTCAAACATAACCTGATGTAAAGTACTAAAGTTCCAATCACACGTTTCAGACAGTATGACAAACCTGAAGTGACGCCATAATGGTATTGCATATTGAGTTGGCGGACTTTGGTTTCCTCCTTGACGACATAAAGCAATCATTAAAGTGGGGCCTAAGATCCAAGGGTATGGATATTAATTACACGTTTGAAAATTCACCCCCTTCAAAATCTACACTTTAGGAGTACCATACCTGGAATTCAAAGAGGGGAATTACTTTGTTTACCAGTCTCGACATGAGGCCTATGGTACATGCAAAAAAAACTTGGTTCCAGGTCTAATAGCTACTTTAAGAAATTAATAATAATTGAAGGTTGTGTGTTTAACGTGGGTACAGTTACAGCTAGGAAGTTGTTGAAGCTATAAACCCTAGAGCGTCCAGACAGTATTTCGTAGTACGGAAGTGTCACTTTTAGCACACGTAACGTAACGTAAGTTTCTATACGTAAATGAATTCAGTGTCAGACGTCAAAAAATTTCTTTCACCTTTGACCAAATTGAAAAATTTTATTGAGAAAACTCTGAACACTTTAAATATAAAAAATTTGTTAACCTCCAAATTTCTCTGAGCTGCAGTATGTTGATGCTGCTAAATGATACATAGGTACACATAGCAACATTGAAAGCTCTACAAAAGTGCACAATTTGACGGAGCTGTAATTTGAAATTGTTGTTATTTCAAAAGTTACTGGATTTTTAGGCTCGGAAGAAAAAAACTGTAAAGTCTAGAGCTCATTTTATGTCGATTTTACGTAAATCTGAAATGCTTCCCAAGGAAGCTAAAGCTCTTTAAAAAAGACATCGATGTAATTTAAAATTGAATTTCGAAACGAATTTCTGCTGAATCATATAATTCTGTAAATCTATTCCTTGGACGGTGTTCAATCAAATCACATTAATACGATTTTTCAATTGTAAGCAAACAGCTCGTTTCAGTGGGATATTATCAAGTATTTCATACATAATTTTATTGTCTCTCAAAATGTCGCCATTATGTATTGATATTTAATTATTAATGTCGACATATTTATGGAAAAAATAATGCTTTTATAAAGAAGCATTATGTTTAAAGACTATGGTGTATGAAAAAACCAATATTTTGATTACAATGTAAAAAATCTGTGAGAGATGAAAAATTTGGTTTTTACGACTAACCCTGTAGCTTGAATTCTTGACTGATCGCAGTAAGGCATTATTTGGAAGGTCTTGAGACATTTTTTCTTATTCTTTTGGGAATCAAACCACAATAATGTTTTTTATTTTTTATTTCGACGTTTCGGTAGCGTTCCAGCTACCGTTGTCAAGATTAACTAGTAATAAAATTGATAAAAAAATTTTTGGTCCCTATCTGACACAACGAAAAAATATGACAACTAGACAATCAATAATATTTTGAAGTTTAAAACTACAAAACTTTGTTGTCAAATTTAGGTCCATTCATAGTAGATCACACCTCTGGTAAAATGTGAAATAAAAATTTTATTTTATGACATTCTAACGATATGATAGTCTACTAGAAATGGAATCCAGTGAAGTGCACGTTCCAGGAACGGTTTTTATTGGGATAGCGCTTTTTTTTAGCTTATTTTGGAAATGTTGTTAATAAAACGCGTTTGTTGTTACTTTTATGTGTATGATTATTTTTGTTTTCAAAACATGTATAACTCAGTTTGGTGATTTTTTGTATTGAAGTGTGTATCGATTAACAACTATTCCAATGATAAATCATAAGAAAACCTGGATAAAAACTTGAGACATACTATTACATTACATTATATTATTATAATAAAATGTGTAGTTATCTTGACTAAAGTTGACATGTCAAATACCTTTAAATGATTTTCTCAAAATTTCCTTCAGCCATCTATCCAACCTAAAGTGAACCATATGTAACTTATGATATTCTTGAGATACAGCGCTGTAAAGTTGAAATAACATTCCCGAAAATGACATACTCAATGCAACTTCTATGGTATTTAGTAGGTATACCAAATTGGGAAAAAAGTTATTGCACGTTATTTCCTGCACACTTTCTGTTATTAATTCAGTGAAGGGGATACATTGTAAGCCAATTATTTCGAAAATAGTGGCAGTGAATTGAATTTTGCTAGGGAGGGAATGTCAAATCCGATAAACTTTGGAAGATTGGAACTTGGAAGGGAGGGAATGGGTTTCTCCCATAATTTGTCTCAATTTTATGCATTTTATTGAGAATCTCAAGGCTCCATTTATGTTTCCACTTATCCATAACAAAATTCTTGACAGTTACCTAATGGTCTTCAATTTTTAGCCGCTGTTTTTCCCAATAATTTGCATCCTTTTTCTATCACACGCTTTAATATGACCATTTTAGGCTTATCATGCATTTAGCTTCGTTGTCTTTAAATTACCAGTTTTAACCTGAAATATTTTAAACAGTTTCTGACGTAATTGTATTTGATTTCTGTATTTGTAGAGTGGGGAGGGTGAGTGTGTAGGCTCACAGCACTTAGGCCACATGTGGCCCATTGAACATCCTCCCGAGGAGTTGTCCTCCTAGGTCATTGTCCATCTCAGGAAGGTGGACAGGTCACTGGGAGACATCTCCTTTATATCGGCAGGTGTAGGCCAAGACTCACCGAACACACACCCTCTTATTGACGATAACTCGCATAAGACATGCCTGACAGTTTCATCTTCCTGTTCACACATCCTGCATAGAGGTGTGTCCACTAGCCCCATAGTATGGACGTGTTTCCTTAGTTGACAGTGACCAGTCAGAAATTCTACTGTTAAACGTAGGTTTTTCCTGGTCATCGCCAAATATTTCTTCGGCGCCAGCTTCCCAGGGTCGCCCAGGGTGATCCTGGCAAGACTGCATCCTTTGATTCCATCCCATCTCTCAAGGGATTGAGCATGGGTGTAACGTTAGGCCGTAGGTGTCACTGGGTCCTGGAATTTTTAGTCCAGCGGCTTCCCTGACTAAAGAATCAGCAATGCGATTTCCTTTTACTCCTGTCGTGCCCTTTAACCCACCTCAGGATAATGTTGTTATCTGCCGAGACGTCAGCTAAATCTTGGTGGCACTCTAGTACTAGCCTCGATATAACACGTTGTCTGTTCAAGGCTAATAGGGCTTGTCTACTATCAGTGCAGATTATTATGTTTTTGCCAGAAATTCCTCTTCTGGTTAGTTCTTTTGTGGCAATTGAGATACCAGCCAGTTCTCTTTGAACCACGCTGGTATTGTTTCCCATTCCCCACTTAATCTTTAGGCTTAGTGCTCTCGAGTAAACTCCACATCCTGAGCCTTCTTTCATTAAAAAAAATTGAAGGTGAATTGAATTTGTTAAAATTATTTAAAGCTTTTAAATGAGTCGTTAAAAATCTGGAAAATTGCTGAAAACGTGCATATTTTTCTCTATTTTATGTCGCTTATTTGATGCACAATTTCTAATTTTGGTATTTGACAGCTGCCAACTAGCTGAGCAATTACCGAAAAAAATCTATTGGCTGAATATTTGCATGTCCTTATGTGTTTCATGTTGCTGAATTCAAATGTGATGTGAAATTTTTGAATTGTAATCAGCGGCCAATAAAATCAAAATATTGTGGAAATTGATTGAGTATTTATTTAGTCATTTAATTTGCTCAATAATTGTTTATTGTTTATAACTTATCATGAGCTAATTACCACACAGCCAAACTTGTATTATCGAGCAATTAACAACTTTTTTAACAATTTGCAAAAAGTTTGAAGTCGATCAATTACGAATAATTATTCGATATAATGAAAATTTGTACTTCATTGATTGGATTATATGATCAGCAGTATGTATACTATCCACGTCGTAATCAACTGAAAGACCCAGAATAATAAAAGTGAATAAAACTCGTCAGTTGACCATATCCCAATAAAGGAACACACAAGTAGAAGTAATGTAAGCCCATTATTTACCTTTAACACTTTGTCCTGTTACAATTTACAATTAAATGTACTAATTACGGACGAGTTATGCCGTAACGTGTTCTAGTAATTATTTTTTTGTAGACTGTACTTATTGAATAAAAACGTAATAAACATTAGGATGACGAAAGAGACTATGTTTTTTGATATATAACTACCTCGTTTACTGCTTTTGTCAACAATGATGTGGAACTAATTACGGCTTACCGTAGTCGTTAAATTCTTTTCTAAAAACGACGCGTACAGAACTTCATACGCACTGAAAATTTCTCAATCGTGACATATTAATGTGTAATTTTTTGTTTTTGGAGTATAATTTGTTATATACAGTTACTCCGGAGTGAGTTACACATAAAAATTAACAGTGTTTGTTCGTGGTCTCAATTATCATCATTTCAGATCCTATTTTACTTGATATTATACAGGGTGGGGCAATCTTCTGACATCGGAGGATTACATTGTTGTGGTGAGAGATAGAACTTCATAGTTTTGTGTGAGCTAATACAGTTACTGAGGGCACATTTTGAAAATCTTTTCGATTCTATAGGGTGTTCCAAAACTACGTAGCAGCACAAACTTACATTTTTTTAAATGGAACGTACTATATTTTGTTCAAGAATCGAAAAGATCTCACCGAGAGCTTTACAAAAATATAGCACTCTAATATATTATAAGGGTGTTTTACAAAGATATGGCCAATTATTAGCAAAAAAGACTTCCTCTTTAACACTCTGCAGAACAGTAAATTAAAATAAATCAACAGGTCTTCGTGTTCAAATGTCATACACACATCATTGGCTGTGCTCAGTATTAATTACTTTTTTCATCGGTGGCTTCTTTAATACAGGGTGAAACAAAACGCAAATCAAGCAATATCTCAAAATTTTTAAATGAATCACCCTATAAGTCTTTTTACAATTTGTTAGTACAATTAATAAACTTTCAAACGATGTAGTAAACTTAGGGCATTAATTAATGGTAAATCGTAGATATTTTATGATAATGGTCAAAAACAAGTATTTTACATACACAAATTAAATGGTATTAAATTTTTACATGCAACCTCTTGTAAATTTTAACATTTCTAAGGCATATATTCTAATCGTAATTTTGGATGCATCTACAATATCTAATCAATGAAATAAGATGTTTGCTAATACCGTAGGTACCTACCTGGAATTACCAAAAATTTCATATTTATTCATGTTTCACTTTCAGGAATTGTTATTATAGGCTTGTTTGAGAATGGGCGAAACATAATCAAACCATATTTTTGATTATATCAAGTGGGCTACTATCAAAATAGTATCTACTAATTAATGTCAAAAAAATATTGCTGTATTCTTCGTTTGTGTTTAGGAAGTTGATTCAAACACAATAGTTAGCTTGTGGTTCCAACAAGATGGAGCATCTGTATATCAGAAATTTTACCGACAGGTGGATAGGACGTGGTGGACCAATTTCGTGGCCTCCTCGACCTCCAGATCTGATACCGATGGATTTCTTTTTATGGGGATACATCAAGCAACTTGTGTATCAAACGTAACGAATTTTCCACAATAACTCCAGCTATGTTGGAAAGAGTAAGATCCTCGTTTTTGAAAAGAATTGTATGGAAGTAAATGATTGCCATTTTGAACACTTAGCATAAACTACTATACTTTTTATAAAATGTCAATGTTCATTTATGTAAATGTGAGTGTTCTTATAATGTTGGTTTTCATAATTGTTAGTTTTTCAAAAATAGAAAAAGTTGGAAAATGAATTACAAGCTTGCATTTTACATAACTGAGATATACTGTTTGTGGTGACTTGAGTAATTATTTCGTAAAGACTACAAACTGCTTTTATATTTATTAGTACCTACTATAATGACATTGGCCTACTTACAGTAAACAAAAATATTTCTTCCAACATAATTCCTTCTTTCCTTCCTCTGATGGTAAGAGTAGGAGTCAAAGATATTTTAGATGCATCCAAAATTACGATTAGAATTTATGCCTTAGAAATGTTAAAATTCACAAGATGTTGCATGTAAAATTTAATACCATTTAATTTGTGTATGTAAAATACTTGTTTTTGACCATTATCATAAAATATCTACGATTTTCCATTAACTGATGCCCTAAGTTTACTACATCGTTTGAAAGTTTATTAATTGTACTAACAAATTGTGAAAATACTTATAGGGTGATTCATTTAAAAATTTTGAGATATTGCTTGATTTGCGTTTTGTTTCACAGATGAAAAAAGTAATTGATACTAAGCACAGCCAATGATGTGTGTATGACATTTGAACACAAAGACCTGTTGATTTATTTTAATTTACTGTTCTGCAGAGTAATAAAGAGGAGGTCTTTTTTGCTAACAATTGGCCATATCTTTGTAAAACACCCTTATAATATATTAGAGTGCTATATTTTTGTAACGCTCTCGGTGAGATCTTTTCGATTCTTGAACAAAATATAGTACGTTCCATTTAAAAAAATGTAAGTTTGTGCTGCTACGTGGTTTTGGAACACCCTGTAGAACCGAAAGTATTTTCAAAATGTGCTCTCAGTAACTGTATTAGCTCACACAAAACTATAAAGTTCTATCTATCACCACAACGATGTAATCCTCCGATGTCAGAAGATTGCCCCACCCTGTATGTATAGGAGAATATTTTGAAAATATTCAAATATACTCACAAATTAAGTCAATTAGGTATAGGGAGTGCTTGAGAAATAATAAAGTGCCATGTAATACCATTTCATCACGATACCAAAATACAGGGTGTTCCATTTAAGAAAATTCAGTAAATGATCATTCCGAGTTATGACTAATCCTGTTCCTATATAAAAAGCGAATATCGCGCTATGTTAATATATCAAAAATCGTTTGAACGTAAATAGATTTCTTGATATCAATGTACACATTGCCAACTCTAATGCCCGTTCGCACTGTTTGGAATCTAAGCACGCCTTTCGTAAGTTGCTTTTAATTTTAAGAAGGTTTTCGCTTGCTGCATCGCTACAGCTTAAGCATAACTTAGTAAAGAACTGCTTAGTGCATTGCGTATATGGCAAGACGGAAAAATCTAACAACTTCTTAGAGATTTTCCAGATTTGGCTTTGCATCGAGAGGCAGTTAGCTTTCACCTGCGTCAAATGTGAACAGTTGTTGAAATGATCAGATCCAGTGGAAACCATCTCGGGAAGTTGAAGCTTAATATTTTGACAATATCGAGGAATGAACTTCAAAAATCTCATCCAAGAAGAAAAGTTCTTCAGATTAGATTAGCTGCCAACCGCGATTTTAGAATAAGTCGAACTTGATCCCAAGACCCAATCAGGAACTTAATATTAAGTCGTCCTCAACTAGTGGAATACCTATGGAGCGGTGCAACGCAAACTAGTCTTTTTAACATTACTTTATTTTAAGACTGTCTTAAAGTAAACGGTGCAAACGGGCATAACCAGCTCAAAGTATTAACCGAAAATGTAGTTTTTTATCAATAAATGTTAGTAAAACAGCTCTATTTTCGCTAATACCCAGTGAATTTGAGTAAATTTCAAGGCTTTAATATTTAAGAGAGCAATGTTAATAATATATGATAATGTGACCTGGCACATTCGCCATTATTTCAAATGCTAAGATATTCATCTAACTTTCGGGAAAAAATTTATAGAAATCTCTCAATACATTGTGCTGAGTCTTAATCACTCAAGTGGAGACAACCTTCCTTCTTATTGCACTGAGCAGTGCAGCATTAATACAGTGATAAATATACAGATTGTCCCCACAAATTTAATACAAAATTGGGGAAGAAACTTATCTGTATGTAATGAAGAGAAAACCGGTTCTTTGAATTTTTTATAAGTAGCAAAAAAGTATGCATATTTGAATATTAATGACTAGCTTATCGCATATCTGACAGTTATGGATTGTAGACCAAGAAAACAAGTTAACTGGTTTAACAGGGAAATTCTCACTAACCATCAAACTTGTGGAATGGCCCTAGAATATTTCTTCCTCCTTGAGACTTTTTTCTAAAATAGAACATATACGTCACCGGTTTACTTTTGAACAGACAGTAGCTAAATTAAAACTACGAACAAAATCAATGAAAAACAGCACCTTGAGACCCCTTCGAAATGTCGACACCGGTGCCAACAAGCGCAGTGAATTCAGAAACAACCCAATCCTACCAAATCCTCACTACGAGACGCTCCCGGCTAAAGAAAAAAGACAGCGATGGGGAATTTCCTCAACTTCCCTCAAAAAAAACATCAAAGTCCAAATTCCAAACATACTTCAGAGAGGCCCTCCAGCAAAACCAAATTGATGGGAACAACTGTTCCATCACCTGCAGTCATCAAATACTTAGATTTAACCAATTTTCGCAATACAATAGCTGCCAAACACTCCTCCGAAAATCTTCCTCTAAGGAAACTCAAGAAACTCCTCCAATCCACGGAAGAAGACTTGCTAAATACACTGTCAAACACTCCTAAATCTACCAGCAAACAATCCTTCGCCCAAGTAGCCAAATCTCCATAAGTTTCTATCTCTTCCCGCTCTTCACAGGCCGCGTCTATCAGGTACTTTTCAGCACCTGAAGTGACTATACACTTTAAGAAAACAACAAACACCTTCCCTTCCTTATCCGGGATGTGGATGCAGGTTTTCTGTAATTTTTTCTGCATACATTGCGGAAATTAACGAAATGGCCATCCTTTGGGTGCACAGCCACAATTATACAAATCTACAGAGTGTAGTGTAACGCATTAAAATGCCGAAGCAGAGGAGCAGTGAATGACATGATATGGTTACATCTTTGTTAGTTAAGGTAGGTGTATACAATATTACCATGCTGAGAAGAAATGCAAATGTTGTAAATTGAATATTGAAACAAAGAAAAAGCAATATACATCAACAAATGGTGACCCTTTGGTGGTCTATTTATTATATCAGTAACAAAAATATTGAGAACGCAATGCCGCAAAATGGGCTATTCTAATGCACAAATCTCCTTGTTATTCCTTTGTAAGAACAGATTTTCGTCCCATAGAACACTTTCAGCTAAGCCTTTTCTTCAAGTTAACCCCCAAAGTACTTCTTGTAACCTAAAACTCCTTACTTGCCGAATTAATGGATTGTCCATTTCCATCGACCTTTATAATTGCGAAGCATCTTGATCCGTGAGTTTTGCTGTCTCTAAGGAATACCACTAAGAAACGGTCATCATCTTCCATGTCTTCCAAAGTTGAACGGATTAGGTCATCTCTTCGGCATGCCCCGAAAATACCCAATATTAAAACTATTTTACTTGATAGCCACTTCTTATCTTGTGCTTCAAGGGTGAATTTGGCAACTTGGTCTGCTCTTAATACTTTGAATGTTTTTGTGGCGTTCCAACCCAATACTCAGTCGTTTGAGAAACGCAATGGTTTTTGGCAATTTAGTAACGTCCACATTTTTGTTTCATTGCCAGACAATTTAATATGTAGTTCAAACTTCTTCTCATATCTCTTACATTACTTCTCGGGCAGTAATTGTGCAATTATTTTGCCGCTTCTATCGATATCTTTTCTTAGGAAGAAGTCATTTGTTCGTGGCTAGGAAACTGCTGATCATTTATTTATTGTTAAACTGTTGAGCTGAAGGCGTCATCTTAGCCGCACTATACTTATTAAAGTTTTAACAGGTTTCCTCCATTTTTTGTCCCTGCGATTTCATAATGGACTACTATATTTCCCTCAACACCTGTTACAAAATAATGACTTATTGACAATAACCTAAAAGTTCGGAAACACCAACACCAAGGATGAAGATCCAGAGCTGTTCCCATTCTACAATTCAATATAATTGATGGAAAATCCCATGTAAGAAAAGTTCTAATCTCTTAAAACGTATATTTGTTGCCTATTGTGATTTTTAATAAATCTTTAAATATGATCTTTAGTAAGCAATTCAAATTAAATGCAGAAATTGTACTAATTTTCACCTCCATAAGCGATGTTATGTTAAAAAAAAGTGCTCATAAAAAAGTACTGTGCGCAACACAGTCGTTTGTTTGATTCCTGGATGGTGGCCGTAGAAAAAATGCAGTGTGTAACACGTGCGCAAAAGCTAATTTACCACTCGTAAATTCCACTAAAACTGGATTAATTTCAATAGAGTAACACGTAGTTTTATTAGTAGATATGATAGTTTTAGCATTTTTCCCAATTTCACATTCAAATTCTCAGTTAAAATAATTAATATTCAGACTGTCTGGCGTTTGATTCAACAAAAAAAATGCGCTTTGTTAACCCAAATTAATTTGCATGAAAATAATGTATGGGTGCCTATTTTAAAAATATTAGCTATTCTTTTGTCGGTTATGCCGTGCAATTTACATCTTTTATAACATAAAAGATAAGCTGCTTATACTGGCCCATAATTAGAGTCAAAGTTTCATTTCTGGAATAATGTACCCTATAATTATAGTGTGAAGAAAACAAACATCCTTGTTTCGGGTTAGATTTATGACCTTAATTAAAAGTGAATAATCATTTCGAGAAAAATTTACATTGTTGTTAGCTTAGACAGATTAATATGTACGAGGGGCTTCGAAAGTTTATAATTATTAGTTATTGACCCAAAAAATTAGTTTTTTATAATTTTCAAAATATTATTTGAGATTCAATGGAAGAAACATGACAATTCAGTAAGAAAATTTCATTTTCACTGCTCAAACTTATTAATTTACTGAGAAAACTCTCTCAATTCTTGCGCAACAAGATATTTTTATCGGAGAATTATGTCTTCGTTTATGTTTCACATCAAAATATCTATTGTGCCCTGAACCTATACTTTTACTTATAGTTCCTATACCTATAGTTTACTAATACCTTAAGAAATGTTTTTTTCCAGTAGCCTTCTAGCTGTTGTCGATTCATGCAATTCGCAACTATTTGAATGGAGGTTTCATCTTAAATTCCATAGCATGTATCTACAGGCTTACTTCTTCACTAGTTTTAGCTTTTTAGGTGTAAGTAATCATGTCAATACTCTTAGTGCAGTTTTACTGTAGCTCAAGCATTCTTTTGTTCTCACTGGCTAGTAATAGTGGTATTTACTTAATTATCAGATCTACTAGAATTTTCCGATGTTCCGATATGGCAAAACAGATGAAATGAGCTGTCTACTGTCAAAGTGTCAAACATCAAATGAAATAAGTATTAAAATGACAGCTCCTACCTACTTGGTTACAACGCCCATATTGAGCAGTCAGTTTTGGAAGTTTTATTGTAAAAATGACTCAAGAATTACAATTATTCAGGATAAGCAATAGGTAAATATTATTGACAAAAATAACTATATAGTACATTCAATAGCCTACTTGGTGTGCGTCATCGTTTGTGACGTATATCCGGGTCTTCGGTATGTCGTTCATGAAATTAATAATTAGGGACCAGCTTCTTTTTCTAACTGATATTACTTGAGAACTTTCAAAATGCTTATGTTTTTCCGTCTATCAATGTATATTTTTGTATTATTTTAATAAATATAACAAAAGGATTAATATTCACTTTTCATAAATAATAATTGGCCGTAAACAATAAAGTACAGACATTAAGAGAACTGTCAGTGGGACATTAAAAAAAACGTTAGACACATTGCCGCTAGAAGAGGTACGTCTGCATCCTATTTTGAATGTTATTTTCTTCAGATTGATAGGTCGCGCTTGCGCGTAGTCTAAACATCAACTCATCAAATTTCTTCAAGTCAAAGATTGGGATTGACGTTTGTAATACATTTAAAGGGTTCATTATTGTGATATTTTGATTAGAATTAATCACAGACTTGCCTTTTTCCATTTCTCCCAACATAATGTGTTAGAAGGACATTAACAATCGATGACGCACATCAAAAAGGTTATTATATGAGCTCTACGTGCATGCTCTATTGCTTGGCCTAATTATATACACAACTCAGTGAAGAAGTCTTCATTATTTGTTTCGTTCCGATAACACTGCCTTCACTCGTGTGTAAAGAATGGTATACAGTACTTGATGAAGGTGGCTTCATTAGTAGTGTTTATCTCAGATTACACAGCCTTCTAGTCTTAGTGATACAGACTTTAAGAAACGGTGACTTCAATTTTGTTTGTAATAAACAACCAATATATGTAGAGAACAAAATTTTATTTCAAGGTTTTTTTTGGGAATAGATAAATCAACAATTGAGATTTTTTGAAATTTTTTATAATCGGACCAAAAGGTCAACTCCCATTTATATGCCAAAACAAACAACATAACTTGAATTTAAAATATTTTCGAAGTCTATTTAATGAAATATATCAAAGATGATAGATTACACTGTAAAATTTATTCAATTGAAAAAGTTTTTAAAGCGAATACATACCATTACACCCAAAATGCTTTGTTTTGAATGACCAATGGATCATCGCACAGCTGAAACCGCTGATCCTTCCTTCTTCAACGGGGTTAAAAAGGGGGAGAAAGTTATTTTGGGGGTGATTTGCACCACAGTTGATATCAATACTCCCTCATGTTTTTGATTTAGATCAAATTTCATTTGGAGACGCTTCAAAACTCGATCCGATTTTATTGAAAAAACGTTGAACTCACTTGAAAGCTTGGTGCAATGCAATACTGACATTCATAATAACGTAGAAACTTAATTGAACATTGCGGGCGAAGTCGCGGGCGAAAGCTAGTATCAGGAAATTTTGAAAGCCCTGTCTGTAACCACTGAATTCCATAGAGGGTGTTAAGCTGAAATGACTGCTACGGTCACCATGTTAGGTTCCAAGTGCATTGGATACTAATTGAGGCTGAATTAAGATTATTTCTTTCCTCCTCACCCCAACTGACCCAAGCAGCATTTGGACATTGCGAGATTGTTATATAACGTTGAGTTAGAGAATCCAACAAAGTAGTGACCACGTTACGGCTCAAATTTGCACCTAAATAAGTAATATTAATTCGAGTCGTTACAAATGACTTTGTATGTCTTATGTACTCGATTCAACGTCAATTAACGTTAGGGAAAGCAGTTTCGTTTTAAGTATTGGAATTGTGACTTTGGCTACCACCAATAGTATCTATAACATTCAGTAATTCATTCTAGAAGAAATGTGGAAGTCTTTGAAACTTGACTAAATACGAATAAAGTATTCCTAACAAGCAGATGTCTCAGTTTGTATTGTGCAAATTATGAACAATATTTTTATTACAAGCAAAACGAAAATCTTCAACGAACTTCAGCGACTAAAAACTTTTTAGAAAAAACAAAAAAAAATTAATCATCACATTAATAATTTTTTTACATTTATACTGAAAAATGGTTTACAAAGTCTACAACACAAATGTTGGTCACAAAACTTTTGTGATGCCTTTTGGCCGAAATATTATTTATTAATTATTTAAATTATCATTATGGTATTATTATGATTAAAGACATAAATTCCCTTGAAGCTAACGTCGATATAGCATGAATCGTTTACATATATAAAAACAGAAAGGTCTCACGTAGGATGTCAAGTTCAGAGTCCGAAGTAAACGTAAACAGAATTGTTTTATATTTACAAAACGCTGAACTTGACTCGTCGTATAAATATGTTAAACGAAAGTGTTTTAGCATTCATATTCTAAAGACATTCATATTCATATTGATATCAATTCAATTCAATTCATATTGATTCATGTATTCTATTCATCGTAATCCTTTTAATTAATATCCTAATTAGTACTAGTAATAAGTGAGTTAATGTATAATAGTAAAGTAAGGTAATAAAGAGAACATGACCCAGTGATTCCAGTAGTTGTTTTTATTCCTGGGAGATGACACACCAAGTGACCAGCAACACCACCTAGTCAGAGGCCCTTCCACACTTCTAATGCACCAAGTATCCATAGTAGGATACATACATTACACTTTTAAGAGTGCTTTATTATTTTTTTTATTCGTAAATTGAACAATCGCGGCCAAATAAATTACATGCCATTACAGTGGACTTTGCTAAGCGACCTAATCTGTACAGGAATATTACCTATTTGGACAAGAACACATTTTTTCCACACCTAATTGCGACCTATTTGGACAATACTTCCCGTTATATGATTACTGAACGTTTAAATGACGAAATGCGAATCCAACTAACGCAAGGCCAACCTTGCGGACCGTGACTGATACTGACTGATACGACGAAAAGACAATCTGTCCTAACCTACTAACACCATCCTAATCTAAAGATGGATCACGTTCTGGAAGTAATATTTATTGGAGAATTGAACGAAATTGAGGCGCAATTTCTTCGCAATAAGTACAGATTGTGCCATTGACATAAAATATTTGGATTGTGCAAATATTTGAACTACTTTTAAACGTCTGCTCCCAGTTAAAATAATAGAAATAAAACGTTTGAAGCATTTTTTCATGACCAAAACTGCAGCATGCGATTATAAACGTTCTTAGATAGTCGTTTTGTTCCAGATAAGTGCAAAGACACCAAAAAGGTAAAAATGAACGTCGAGTGAACGTTGTCTGTCTAACTAATAATAACGTTCGATTAACTGACTTTGGGTAGCCATTGGCCCGATCGACTTCGAAGTTCCAACGTCAGATTAAGTTATGAACTGTAGTTGTCGATGAACGTTAGTGTAAACGACTGAATAATATCAAAAACCAACGTTGGTTTTAGTAAACATTAGGTCGGGAGACAGAATAATGCTGCGCCTTTTATTTGTTTTGTTTTGTTTTATACCGCATTATGTCGTCATTTCAATATTATGTGAAGTTATGCCCGATTTAATTTATATCCGTTGTATATAACTATTATTTCATTATCAGCTGTTTATATTGTAAATTGTTACACATCTCCAGCCAATTGAAAGGTTACCAGGATTGATAAATGTTATTTTCGATACCCAGATCATTATTATCATTCATTTCGCAGTTTCTATTAAAGATTCAAACCAATTTCCCATCTGTGATGGAACCTCGAATAAATGAAGTTAAATTTTCAAGTTCACAAATCTTAGTATTTCGTGGTATCCCAAAGAGCTGTATAATAGGGTACAAGCATAAATTTGGCTATTGGTGGGAATTGACGCTTTATCAGGTCTCCTAACACCTTGCATGCTTATTTTTCCAAAAAAATATAAACTTAAATTTTAAAACGACTTTAAAAATCATTAAATTTGAAAGTCCGCCAAAACGCGCTTTACATCATAAAGATGGCTGCCCCATGATGTGACGTCATTTGTTTACTTCTTATTCGTGTATCACGCTCTGAGTTCTTGTGACCTAATTTGTTTCTGAAAGCTTAAAAATGGATAAAGCCGAAAAGAAAATTGTATTCCAAGTATTGTATTGTTCCAGTGTGTGAATCAACGTCTATTAAAACTCCAGACAAAATATTTGTTACTTTACCTGGTGGCGCAAGCAAAAATACACTTAAAAGAAGGGCATTACTTTTGTTTGTGAAGACCATTTTAATGTAATCACCTACTTCTATGCTGATAATTTTTATTCTTAAATAGTTTGAGGTTCTGTACCTATATGACTAGGAATCAATAATAAAAACATCATTTTCTTACGACCACATACATCGAAATATGGTTGGTATATATTATATAAATAAAACATAGTTTAAATCCTACTTACGATAATGCTTTAACTCCTCTTATTTTCTCTGCATTAAAGCAGCTGTTTGACTTCATAAATTCAAGCAGCATAAATGAGTCTACTTTGGGCAAGTTATCAGTTTGTGCTTTCACAAAACCTCCGCTAGCCATATCTTTACTCACAAAATATGAACGAATCGTCACTGAACACTGAACTAGTAAATAAAATATATTATTTCAAAAGTTTTCAAATATCCTCGGAAATATCGAATATTTATGTCCACTTTCCACTTTCCGTTGACTTTTAGAAATAAAAAAAAGCACACACAAACACGTAACGTTACCTCGATTTTCTATGCGTTATTTTAGGGGTGCACCGCTTACCTGGAAGAACTAATAGGTCGTTTCAATCAACCTTACTCATATACCTTACTTATTCTCACCTTGCTCAAACTTACTTGATCTTGGAAGTGCTTGGCAAAAAGAATACAGTAAATGTCTGCATCAGAAATTGTTAGTTTTATGTCAAATTGAATTCCAATAATGCTTTTGTCAGTCGGTGTGTACTGTCTAGTGGAAATTCTGAAAGACAATACAGGGAGCAAATAAAAATCAACATAGTTTCATTAAATATTGCAAATCTCTTTGCTTTAAAGCATACAGAAAAATCTGTAAAATAGGTTGAACTAATTAAACTAGCTGTAAAAAATTTTACAGTGTATGAATAAATCATGGAATAAATCAAAAGTTATAGTTACGTTTCCTACAGAACGTTAACATCATAATTTATGGGATCGCCGTCGGCTAATTATATATGATGATAGCCTGGTTCGTTTTGTTGAAATATAAAATAACTCGCTTTACCTCAAGAGCCAATCTCTTCTTTGTTATTAGCGGAGATTCTGTTGATTCTATACACAAGAGCCACATCTTCGAGAAGAAATACATGCATTGTACACAGCCTTAAGTAACGTTCTTGTTAATACAATACGTAAATGGTCGTCTGTTGGCTTTTTATGACAACGAGGAAAAAAAAATTTGGATGTGGAAGTTGATGCCGAAGCTACAAATATGAGAACAAATTAATGCCTAAACTACGCTAAATGCCTAAACTACGCTAAGACTGTGGAATGGAAGAACATACTTGCGGATTGCATAGCTATACAGAATCCCAGTGCATAATACTAGTAGACTGCTGGATAGAAGAGGGACATTTACCTGAACTAAAGCTTGCAGATATCCTCAAATTCCTCCGGGAGATAGGTCAAAAGGAGTCAAAAGGAGACTTTTCTCGAAAACAAAGTACAAAGTAGAAGAAAGGGAGCATAATAGATATTTTGGGTCTCGGAGAATGTCACTCCAATATACTGTAATGACTTCTTGTCTGCGTTCTCTGAAAACAATATCCTACAACTTGTTTTTTCTTTAAATCTCTTCAATCTCGGCTAGCTCAAACAATCTTTTACCATCTAATAAAAATTGAATTTACGATTTTCTAAAATAAATTGAGCTCTATATTTGAATTTAGAAAATACTCCTACCTACTGTAAAGGACCCCGCGGTTTTCTTATGACAAAGTTCCGTCAAATGTTATAAATTTTGGATATGATGTTGTACTCGACTTCCTGACCAAAAGTGTCCATGGGACCAATTCAATCCTATGACTAGTATCCGATATACAGGGCATTAAAGTTGAAAAATCCTTGTTTTCTGTGACCACGTAATTTTATTATTAACAAATAAATATGCATTTTTAATTGATGGTACCATTAATATGTTCTAGTTTATCGTAAACTTACACATAAATAGTTGAAAATGTCAAAATATCCAGGGCTGGACTCAATTATAAGAGGACGATTTTTTGGAATTCTAAGAAATTCTTATATTGAATGAAAACAAGATCAGAAATAAAAATTTACTTTATATTCAATGTTCTGGCATCAAATATACTAGTTCTAGAGGTATTCCATACAGGGTGATTCTTAATGCAACCTGGAATTATTTTTTTTCTATATGAAATAAATAAGTTACACCATGTATTTTTAAATTAGTTCACGATGTTTATAACGTATTGGTTACCTAGATATCAGTACTTTTCTTGAAATACAGGGTGATTTGCACATAAATCTTGTTATTAAACCGACAAAAATTACAGAAAATACACTTTTTCTGAATAACCCTGTATTTTATAATTAGATCCGTCAAAATGTTTAATTTATCTTGTTTTGTAATAAGCTTGAAATAGTAAATGAGCTGAAAAGATTTTATAATCTTACTATGACCAGTTTTTCAGAAACAGGGTCCCGAGGGTAGAGTACTCAGCAGAATAGGGATAGTGAACGAAATTATAATCACATTTTTATTTATGGATACATACCGAAGTGTACCAAACCATTGATAAAAAGATGAATAAATTACAAGTATTTAATCATCCTGTAGGCATGTACTACAGTAAATTAATAATAATGAAAGTTTTATTTAAAAAAATGAGAAAAATGGAAAGAAGAATAGCCTGGAGGATAGGGAAATATTCTCTATGGTCTACAGTTTTGGCATTTTTGTTTTATGGTCTAGTTTCGATATGTCTGTTTGGTATATTTGTTATTTCGTTCCCAGTGTCTAATTTTTATTTTATTTGTTCCTGTCTGGATGGATAGACGAGCCATAAACTTTTCCAATGAGGAAATTGAATCTCTTCTATTATTAGTGTAGTTCTGTTTCGTTCCACAAAGTGAAATGGTCCAGCCGATTCCTAAATATCCTTTGTCGCCGAGGGCCTTCAACAATATTCATAGCATCTTCTTCATCGTCGGTTGAAGGTTCCTCAAAAATATCTTGGATATCGTTTGTTAACATTGCAAAATTCAAAGAAAACAAAGTAAAAGCAATCAAAATATTCACTATATAATTAATTAAGGTTATAAAGATGTATGTGCAAATCACCCGGTATTTAAGAAAAGTACTAATATCAAGGTAACCAATATGTCTTAAACATCAAAAACTAATATTAAAATACATGGTGTAACTTATTTATTTCATAAAGAAAAAAACTAATTTCAGGTTGCATTAAGAATCACCCTGTATGGAATACCTCTAGAACTAGTATATTTAATGCCAGAACATTGAATATGAAGTAAATTTTTATTTCTTACCTTGTTTTCATTCAATATAAGAATTTCTTTGAATTCCAAAAATTCGTCCTTGTATAATTGAGTCCCACCCTGTATATGTTGACATTTTGAACTATTTATGTGTAAGTTTACGATAAACTAGAGCATATTATTGGTACTATCAATAAAAAATGCATATTTTTTTGTTAATAATAAAATTACGTGGTCACGAAAAACAAAGATTTTTCAACTTTAATACCCTGTATATCGTCAGTCATAGGATTGAATTGGTCCTAGCTTTTTTGGAGCACCCTATATATTCCAAAATATTTTTAAATTAT
Organism: Galerucella tenella; assembly: GCA_910591685.1. Classification (NCBI taxonomy): domain Eukaryota; kingdom Metazoa; phylum Arthropoda; class Insecta; order Coleoptera; family Chrysomelidae; genus Galerucella; species Galerucella tenella. The sequence goes on along the minus strand of CAJUYH010003895.1, from coordinate 8,479 downwards.
AGTCCTAAGTGATCTACTTAATTCTACGTCTTATTTTTCCTAATTATATTTGCCGTTAAGACGCCAGAGAATAGTTCGTTCATAGTGCCCCACCCTGTATAATTTTTGAAGTGAACATTTCTCTTATGCGCATGAAGCACTTTTTGGGTGATTAAAAATCATGAAATTCGCATGGCTGCGAACGCCTGCGAAATATATTTCCAAATTTTCTATTTTTTTAATTAGAAGTAATTTTCTCGATAAATGGTGGAACACATTTTCTATGGCTTCAATCTGATTGAGCAAATATAAAAAGAGCTTTTATTTTGTATTTCTCTGTTTGACAGTTCCACGTTCTACTAACATTAATCTCAAGTGTTATTAAGTTAAGTGAAAATTTGACAATATTCCTATTGATTCAGTATTATATTATTAATGCTGCTAATGTCACTTTAGCACGTTAGAGTCAAGAAAACATAGTTGTATTCTGTGTAAAAATTTTTATTTAAAATTGCAAAGCGCTTTCGGCTATTAAGCCATCTTCAGTGCTATACCTGCAAGTATAAGTAATAATAGTTGGAAAATTTTAAAAAAGAAATTAGTAAAGAATTACTTACTCGTCAGATATGATACAAGAAACCTAATTAAATGTCGACAACACATTAACAACGATAAAATTACATTAAATTTAAAATTATCCCCTGATTGGGGTTAAACTGTCTTCATATTTTGAACATTTTAATTTTAATCATAATCTTCAGCTACTACACGAACACGTGTTAGTAGAACGGAGATCGAAGTGACACTACTTCAATTTTAAACTAACAAATGACAAATGACAATTCAAGTGGACACAGAACTCAAGCTATCAAACATGAGAATACAAATAAAATTATTATAAATCATGTGATCTTGTAATGTCCCAAAACAAATATGTAAATTTCCGAAATAAATTAGATATATTAAGGTCTAATGAGAACCTATCAAATCATAAGATGCCGAAAAAGATTAAGGGTCTAATGAGAACCCATTGCTAAATCTAATTCAAAATAGAAAGCTCACAAATAGGTCAAGAGAGATTCCAAAAGCAGATAAATTAATTTGAAATTTATAATATAATTGTGTAAATCAATGAAAGTAATTATCTGAGCATAATTCCAAATAACAAATTTGAATGAATAAAGAATAAACTTTGTAATCTGGTAGCCTCTCAAAACCAAAAACCAGTCATCTAAACAAAGAAAACAGATGAAGGGTTCACAAACTTTTATTATCACTAAATCCTTAAGACCAAATGCTGAGCCAACGGAATATTGTGGAACGTACTTTATCTATATAAGAGAATTTTTATGGAAAATTTTTTTTTCATGGAGCCGTCCCTTCGCCGGTACCACCTCAGCCTCCTGGGCTTATTGTGGATTTTATGGATACTTAGTTGAGTGACAAAATTAAGGAAATGAACTCTGATTTAATATTATAAGTTGGCCATTATTAGCTTCATTAGGAACTTTGTGCATCCTCCAGGAAGTCCCAGTCAGTAGATCAACCGGCCTATGATTTTAACTTGTGGATAACACACTTAAGTTGATTGTAATCTGTGAATATACGTAGTCACATCATGTCCTTTTAGTCACTTGCTTAGTGGACCTTCAAAGACCTTGGTGCAATGTAAGAAAAGACAATGCAGTCCTGTGGGAGCCATTAACAGGACCGACTTGTCCATAAATCCTTGTACACAACGTTCGAACACTGTTCTGCATCTGACGCGACCAATTAAAGTCAGTAAACACATGGATTACAATTGCGGTCATTAAGCAGGCGACCATTAGTTGTGAGATCAGATCGAACCGGCGGTGGTCTGCCCATAAACCAAACTGTATACTGTCATTTGTCGATGTTACACAAGGGAACGTTTCTCATTTCGGCTCAAGTGGAATTTACACGCCCTGTACATACACCCAGTACTTGTACAGCGGTTATGTTATGAAACCTTTTTACAGGGAGAATTTTTGTCGAAGGCTAAAATTGAAAGGAACAACGGTTGAAGTTTATTATGAAATCATTACATACGCACGGAAAAAAAATTCTTGGCAAATTATTCAAGCGGCTATTACAACAAAAAACTGATGCAACGGTTATGAAACTTACAGGAGTATTGGAGTATGCAAAAATTTGAGGGAAGAACGGTTGGATATTATTATAAAATCATTACACTGAAAAATATTCTTGATAAGTAAACCAAACAGATACTACAAAAAAGAAACTTAAGTAGTAGTTATAAAACTTGCAGGGACAATTTTTATCGTTGATTAAAATTTGATGACACGACAGTTGAATTCTAATAAAAAATCACTAAACTGGGAGACAATTCTTGCCAAGTCAACCATAAAGCTATTTTCATAACAAATATTGTACAGCGGTTGAAAAAGTTCTTGATAAATGAACCAAACAAATATTAGCAGAAAAAACATGAGTAGCAGTTATTAAAATAGAAGAACAAAGCTTGAATTTTACTATAAAATCACTACACTGAAAAAAAGGTTATGGAACTTTTGTCTTGGGCTGAAATTGAAAAAAAACGGTTGTTTTATTGTAAAATCACTACACTAAAGAAAAATACTTAGCAAATTAACCAGACAACTAATACCAAAATAAACTTGTACAGCGGTTATGGAACATACAGAGTGAATTTTTGTAGTAAGGAAGCAACGGTTGAATTTCATTTTGAAATAACAACACAGAAAAGATTCTTTGCATTATAAGTATCCATTACAAAACAAAACTTGTGCAGCGGTTAGGGAACTTGCAGGAAGAATTTGTCTAATATGTTAAAGTTGAAAGACACAAGGCAACGGTTAAATTATATAACTATTGAACCACCTTACTGGAAAAAAATTTTTGGCAAATTAACAACGGGGTAATACCGGTCTCCAGCAAAATTGGAGGCTTCGCTACGCTCAGCCTCCAAACATTGCTGTTGACCGGTAAACAACCCTTACCGATCTTGATACTTAATATACTATTTTGTACGCTGACGGCAGTACAAAAAAGTAGAATTTTTAACAGGGAAAATAATTATTAGTTGAACTTTTAAACTTTATTAACGATAATAATTATTAATAGTAAAATTACAGTTATTTAAGGTTGCACCGCACATATTTAATGCACTACCTGATTTATTCACTTCCAATTCCAGCGAATTTTGTGCAGAGTTGAAAGAGTTCATCGACAAAATTTCCCGTGACTCCTTACTTGTTGTTGCTTCTGTTACATCAACGTCGACATAATTTCGCTCATGAGAAGCTGCATTCAGGTACAGTGAAGAAGAATTCGACATCAAGATTTTTTCTGCAGTTTGTTTTTTATTAGACAAAGAGTCTTCAATGTATCCTTCAGCGACAGTGCTCGACCTCCAACCTCCATGCCGTTTCAAACAAGTAATATCAGCTCCTCCATCCACAAGCAAAGTAGCTGAAGTTCTTCTTAACGCATGGCCGGTGTAATCTTTTGAATTCGGTAGTTTTAAATAAGTTGCTACTGTTTTGGGTACGTTACTAATTGTATGAATTCCCATGACCATGCGAAAACATTTTCCCTTTTGAAATTTCAAAAAAAAGCGTCGGCTTTCCATAGCTTGAGGACGTAAAGAAGTATATTTTCTGTAAAGATTTATATATTTTTCTCCAATAATTGTGAAGGATCGTGGCTTTTTAGATTTACTATCAGGAATCTTTATATGAATAACAGATCCTAAATCTTTTATATCGTCTATTGTCATGTTCACCATTTTATCGCATCTACATGCTCCAGATACGCCCATTATTAGAACAACCTAAAAGTAGTATGTATTTAAAAACTTGATTGTATTTATGCAGGTTGGAATATTATAACTAACCTTAATTCCTAGATATTGCTCATTAGGTGCATTATTTAAAAAATCTTCAAACTGGTCTTTTGTGAATACCTTTGACTTTTTGGGAGTATACCCTTCATTCTGCTTCTTCAGATAAGCACGTAGTTTCATATATTTGCTAATATCTAATCCATGTTCAATATTCAGTAATGATTTTATGATGGAATACTGAGACCACATTGTGGAACTCTTCATTTTTAATTTAGTTGTCATTTCAAAAAAATAAGCTAGTAGCACATTTTCCGAATAGTTTGAAATGTTTTTATCATTGCACCATGTGAGAAATCTTTCGTAAGCATGATTATAAACTCTACACGACTTAGTTGGAATTAAATCATTCGTAGCTGCCTTAGCAATGTCAACAACGTCGGGCGGTGTACAGTTTTGGGTTCTGAATCCGACATAATATAATCTAAAAGAAAATTTCAGTACACTTTACTACAACAAACGAAATTTTGATGCTCAAGTACTTACCAAAAATGCACAGTCCAATTGTTGCTTTAAATCTCTTACAATATTTCTGACATTATAAAATATTATTGAACTGTCAAATTTGTTTTTGACTTGGCAAAACCAGTAACCACGGAAATGTAGTGCGCAGTTTTATAATTATTATTCTCTGAATTTATCAACTTCGTTGCAATCGTTTTGAATTTTTATTTAAATATTAATTAGTTCTATAGTCTGGATGCCGTTTGCGGAAAAAATAGCATGTTTCATTCGGAGCAAAAGCACTTTTTGTTCGGCCATCAAACATTCAGACTCGCCACAAAAAGTTATACTTTTACTCCTAATAAAACAATATACTATTTTGACAATATTAGCTGCTTTTTTAAAGCAAGAGTAACTAAGATTGTATTCCTATATAATGTGATATTTGAAAAAATACTATAAGGAAAACGATTTTTCCTCAGTTCACTATAATCTTGAATTCAACCTTCTTTTATTATTTCAAAAATATTTCTTAAATAAAAAAATATTTGCCAGTTATTCCCAAACGTAAGTTATTAGCAAAAACTCACAAAAATATACATTATAACTCAAGTAACCAAAGTTGTTTTTTTTTCCTATGTTTTTGGTCAAATTTACCCCAGCGGTCAAATAATCACATTTCACGTAGTCTCCTAAAAAATCTGTCCCAACAAATGCACGGACTGTAAACATAGGCCATCCAATATGGTCTCGTCGAATGCAAACATGTCACGCTATTCTAATAAAACCTGCGCCACCTATGTGAGCACAGTGTTAAGCTCACGTGAAAAATTCATCCACCGCCGGTAACTTTTAAGATACTATTGATATCCTTCTTTGAAGATAACTACAGATCAACGAAATTTTTCGAATATTTTCAAGTTTCAAGGTATTTCTCAAAAGCTGTAACTGCTGACTGATGTTAATTAATTCTATATGTTAGTTGAGCACTAATGTGAATTTTTATAAAATTCTTTTCTTATTGTTAGTACTGCATGGGAACGTTTTTTTATTATTTTAACAAGATAGCGAGACGTTTCATCTAATAAACATTATTTGTAAATTACTTTTCGTCGGATACACCTACAGAGAATTATTTTGTTGATGTTTTCCTTGAAATCCCATTATATTTTATATCACATTTTTTTAAAATGAGACTATTCGATTCAATATTAGACTAAATAAACAAGAACCATATTATTAGGGTAAGCTATAGTCAGAGAAATACCTCAAATCATTTTTTCTTTCTCTATTATTTACATATAAATTGTATAAAACAAAAAGTTCCTAGATTTGGGCACATCGTTAATTGATATTAATAGAGGGGTTTAGCTTAGGGTCAGTGTGGCCAACAAAAAGTGGTTCTCATGACAGTTAATGTTTACCATGCAAAATATAGAATTTTTTAAGGTTTTTTTATTTTATCATTGCGAACGTCCACATTGATTGTTTGATTCATTAAAACTACGCCGAAGCGTACCTAAATATTAAAATTTGAAGTTACGTTTTTGCTGAATACTTAATACACTGTTTGCCAATAATTGGCACTTTTGGCAAGTCACTATTTCACTTCTGTCATGCAGTGGAATAAGCAATCATAAGAATAAAGAGATACACCTAGCTGGAGCTACTACAAAAGGCTGATGGAAAATATACATAGAAGATTAAATACTATCAACAAAAACGAATGAAGCTGACATATGACATAGCTAGTGACAGGATGACTGAAATGAAATGGCAACTTGCCAAAAGTTTCGAGAATTAATGGCAACCGATGCATTGAGTATTCAGTACAAGTCATTCAAAAATTAAAGATCTACGCATCGATAAAAAACCTGCGATAATCTCATAATCTTTGAATAGTAGACATTGTCCTGTCATTCTTGTCATGCAAACCACTTTTCCGGTTCCGGTTCTTAAAAAATACACAGAGACTAGCTCTATTTCTCTCAGCGAATTCCTAAATGTTTGAGATAAAATAATAATAAGAAATTAGTTCGAAAGAGTTTGAATAGATGGCGATAGTTGTAGTATATCATCATCGTACTCACTGTTGTGCCATTATGAACTCGCTCCGTTTCCTTGTGTGAATTTATGAACTTGTGAGATACAATAGTAGAAAAAAGTTTGAGATGGTCACATTATAAATTATATATATATATACAGGCCGGCAAACCTGTTGTCGGAGTATAGGCCGCTCATTTTGAGCTCTTTTGATCCTTTTTGTACGGTGGATCAGTCCGTGTATTATCTTCTGCTTACTACAGCATGCGGTGTGAGTTCGCCATCTTTGTAATCATCTTCCATTCCTTCCTATCCTTTGTTTTTCTACCCCAGTCACGGATTCCCATTTTCTTTAGGTCATCGGCATATCCTATTATTTGTGTGGAGCTGTGGCTGATCATTCCTTTTATGCCTATTGCTTTAATCACCCCATCTAGTGTTATGTTAAAAAGGGTTGTAGACAAACTATCTCCTTGTCTTACACCTACTTCAATGTTAATATCTCCTGTATTCCCGTCTCTGGTTATCACCTTTGCAATCGCATCCTTCATTGTCATTTTCACTAGTCTTATTAGTTTTTCTGAAATTCCTATGTTCCTCATTTCAGATATTAGCCACTCTCTGTTGACTGAGTCAAACGCTTGCTGGAAGTCAATGAATAATATATGTAGTTCTATGTCATGTTCATAGCACTTTTCGATTGCTTGTGTTAGTAAATGTATGGCATCTACCGTTGATCTTCCTTTTCTAAATCCCTGTTGAAATTGACCTAATTTGGGTTCAGCCTATTTATTTAGTTCTATTTTTATTAGATTGGTCAATATCTTATAAGTAGTGTTAAGCAGCATTATACTCCTGTAATTCTTGCATTTGGTTGGGTCTCCTTTTTTGAAGGAGCAGTAAGGCGTCTCCTCCATGTTGGATTAGTTCGTTATTTATATCATCTGGGCCTGCGCCTTGTTAGGTTTAAGTTGTTTCACAACATCTATATATTCCTCAAAAGAGGGTCGGTACTGCTGTTCAGTTTCTCCCTCCGTTACTAAATCCTTATAACTTTCATCCATAGTACAATATCAAAGTCTATATATTCCAATAAGTCCGGTCACTCCTTTGATCGTCGGAAAACGCTGGCATTTTTTGCGGAGAGTTGTAAATCATGTGCGACACCTGTTTTTGCTAGTCATTTGGTAGTATACGAGGTGACGGACGGTGAATTCATTTGTGAAGGAATTTACCGGAGATCCAGATCCTCAGTTCTCTTCATTGCATTGAGTCGTGCCCTGTGATTGGGGCATAAGAATTCAATCACCCGGGGATTGTCCAGGCGGGGAGGTAGGAACCCTCCAACCTAACCACATTTTGGGCCACACTATCATTTGGTTGGGATTTTTGTAGTTGGTTTTGTTCTAGTATACGTTTCCTAGTTCTTTCCCTCTGTCAGATTTGTAGGTGAGTTCAGCTGGGGTTGCTCGTGCCTTAGGCACCACATTGCGTGAGTTCGAGGCTCTGGGCTGTTCTTTTATACCGCATCTACAATCTGCAGGGCTACTGGCTGAATTGTTGTTTCGTTGAGTACTTTCTTAGGTGTGTGTAGTGAATTTCGGCCAGTTTCCAACATCCACCCTATAAAACGAAGTAGGTCATGTATGTTGTTCGGGTTGTCCAGTACCCTTTGTAGAAATCTGGTCATGTATGTTGTTCGGGTTGTCCGGTACCCTTTATAGAAATCTGGTCATGTTTGTTGTTTGGGTTGTCCAGGACCCTGTATAGAAATCTGGTCATGTTTGTTGTTCGGGTTGTCCAGTACCCTGTGTAGAAATCTGGTCACGTACTCTGCGTCTATCGTTATTTCTTCAAGTAAGATATTTGAATTATTGAATTTTGCTTTAGTTTTTATCCTCAATTATTGGGTATTATCGATTATATTATTGTTTTTGAGTAGTTGAGGCTATAGTTAGGTCAGTTTTTTTTATGGTAGGATATTAGTATATTCGCTAGCGCGAGAGAAAAATGTACAGGAAGTTTTCCTGTAAATTTTTATGTGGGGAAGGGGGAGATGTTACAATTCGTTTTCTTCTTATAATCAGTCCTATATAAGTATCGAGGAAGCTT